>JBAIZL010000004.1:165377231-165542231 GCA_036971475.1 Prosapia bicincta
AACTGGTACCGGCCTTGACATCTTAAATTTTGATTAATGAGAGCTTGCAAATTTTCTAAGTCATTTCCGAAATTACCATCATGTCTATCTCGTTCAAAGACATTTAGTGAAGTGGGGCAGTTTGGTAGACGTGCGAAGCTGAATTCCCTTGCAACCCCCATCCTCATTTGTTCTTATTACATTTTTCATTGTTTCGAAGGTATCATCCCACGCTTTCGTCATATGGCAATAGGTCAATAGCCTTAACTTACCAACATCGTACGATATTTTACATTTTTGCTCCCTAGGAGCGCCTTAGTTCTTACGATAGATTAAAAAGTGTTCACCAAGAAAACAAAAATTCTCTTTCATATTGGGCCGATCTTATTATAAAATAAAAATTAAATATGTAAATGAATTTATACGTAACACCTAATTATTTAAGAGTCTTACATTTTGGATAAGCAATTGAATAATTAAAAGAATGAAACTTGAAAGGAAATACTTGGTTCTACTCTGATCAACTTATATTTTTGAACGAACATTATCTGTAATGAATCTAAATAAAAGTACAAAAAGATAAAGACTCATTAATTTACATTTGGAGGTAGTGATGAGAATGGTGACACGACAAAAGAGTACAGCAAAAGATGCGTACAACGAAATATGCGTACATGAGGAAACAATAGCAATTGACGAGGGTAAGTCGTAAATTTGACATTTGAAAAAAGCGTACCAACCAGACTCCCTTTCCCAACACAGGTCATTTATCACTAAACTATTTGCTAATAACTCTCACGGTGTTGAATTTTCCCAGTCAAAATGGGTCAAAAAAAGGGTTTCCATTTTGCTTTTAACTGTCATGGTGGTAAGTTCGATTTAACCGAAAGAGAATTATCAAAAGAAGCTGAAACTTCGACTCCTTTGCACATGTGACTGGAGCTACACATAGAAGGAAAAATTAGAAAAATGATGTATATTAAATCAGACGAAAGAATAAAAATAGAATATAAAATAAAAAAAATGAAAAGAAACTACTAAAACAAAAACTATATGCTAATGTTTTGTTCACTATCTCTTTTCTACATTTAAAAATGGATTAGATTATTCACAAGAATCAGACCAAATGAATTGGTCAAGTTGTAATATAGATTAAAACTTTAAAAATTCTGTAAAATGAAAAGAATTAAAAGTATAAAACAAAAACAAACTACCGATGCTACCATGTGATTTTAATAACGCCAAAATTATATCGCAAGATATCTCTATCATTCTACCAGTTCAAACTTCGGAAAAGAGTGATGGAAATCAGGTTTAATAGATACAGTTTTAAAGAATTTCCAGTCCCAATACACTAAGCAACTTCTAAATTTATCTCATTGGTAAACTCGTTTATGTAGCTTAATGATTTTAAAAGATCTGTGTTCGCCTAAACGTTGTACGCATTTATCACATGTCAGAATGTTCTGACGTTATAGTTTACCCTCGTCATTTGACAAAACTTGATCCTGTACGCATCTTTCGCAATATTCCTGGTGTACGCATATTTCATCTATTCGTTGAGAATAGCTGCTACAGACACTGTATAGAGCCAGATAGCAAAGTAACAGGACCGGATCACGTCACCTTGCGGTTTTGTAAAAACGTTCTAACACCTACATTATACAAAATGGGTTAATAAGGTTTTGTTACTTAGAAAGAAGCATTTTTGTATTTATATTTTAAAAATGGATTGAATATTTCTTCCGCCCTACGAATAACGTTTCTCCATCTATCAGGCCCCCGGAGGGGGATTTTGACCTCAGCAGGATTATACTTATTTTAAAATATTGCCTATAGAAAAATTGTATTTTTTAAGTGGTAACATCTAAATGCGCGACGATCAATACACGAAACTAAATCATTGCTTTCGCGTCACGCTATTTCTGAAACTTTAGAGCAACTGATTTCATATAACAACTGATTTTCTGTTACAAGTTATGTTGTATAACACCCGTTTTACACGCTGGTTATTATTAAATAATTTTTTAAAATATTTGTTGTAATAAATTTTGATAAATTTCAATAAAAAAATAGCAATAAAACGATAGTAATAAGTTATGTCTTTTTAATCCAATTTTTGAAAGGAAAAGATTTTAAACCCGTCTTTTATATTTTACAGAACTTTTTTGAATTTTGAAATAATTTGTATTTAGTAAACATCTAATAGTGGTCTATATGTTTTTTGTTAACCACATTATTTTATTATTGCCTCATAAATATTGTTGTTTATTAAATACACTCCTCAAATAAAGATGTACAAATTGAATGAAAAATATATAAATTAATAATGTCGGTGATTTTCGTTAACACCTTGTGAAACTAAGAGCTCTAATTTGTTATCACTTCTGTATTTAGAACCTCGAGTTTCAGAACCAAACTTTTTATTTTAATATATAAACATTTCGAAATGTATTAAACATTATTAGAGGACAAAATAAAAATAATGAAGATTTGTGAAAGGTATTGTTTAAATGGGAACTCGCATTCATATGAAAATCCGTGCGCATTGTGTCCGTTTGTGTTTGCTTAACGCCGTACATGCTGCCGATTTATGTATTGACCGATTCGGGCTTTTATGAATTCGCATTTCAATCTCGACCATTGTCTGATAAACCTTATCAAACAGTTTTTTATTCGTAACAAAGTAAACCTTTGACAGGCGGTATTATGCAGAGATAGGAAGCAGTATTTCTCTTTAATCTTTAAGTAAATGGAGTAAACTACAACAAATATTTATCTATTGGGTTTACAATCTAGCAATGGATATGAAATTTTGGAAATGCAATGGTTTTATCCTACTAAATTCCAATTATATATTTATTTTACATTGAAGTTTCGCTTTTAAAATTATTAAATAAATATCAATTTAAAATCGCGTTGTAAATAGATTTGTTTGATAATTAATGAATAGATTATGCGTGTCCAATACGAACTATCTGCATAACTCTAATGTCAGGATTTATATGTCCACGGAAAACTCCAAAGTGTGGATATTTTAAACTTTAAATTATAATAAAATCTATAAAACTAAATAGTTTTGTATGTATGGAAAACTACAGACATTTATCTTTAAACTAATATAAAAAGTAAAAATATATTTTTTTACTCAACGTTATAACTATTTTAATACCAAGTTTAAAATTCATCCAACAACTTCAGTAACATGTAATAATAACCCTAAACCTTAAACTAACAACTATAAGTCAAATATCTATAAACGTAAAAGTATATTTACATACATACAAACTTAAGAAATAAAATAATGGCATATTTTATAAATTACTGTAATATAAATATAAATATATATATATATATATATATATATATATATATATATATATAAATATTGGGTTTAATTCATAAGAAGTGTTGTAATATGGTACCGTTTGTTTGCAGTTATTTACTATCGTTTAAAAAACCTGTAAAATGTAGAATTAAAAACCGAAAAAAAGCTGTAGTTTATAAATTATTTTAAATCCACCAAACCAACTAGGCCCATATTGATAGTGAAATGACAATAGGTTGTACGACAGTATTGTACGAAACCGAATTAAATTGAATGTTAATATTAAGTTAGTTAGAGCTTAGCTAGTGAGAACAATTCACAACGGTAAAAATTAAAACAGTTAACTCTAAACCTCACTACACAATAGTTTAATTAAACACACAGACTAGTTTCGATGACGTCGCCTTCATTAGGGCTTGGCTACTACTGTAGATTGTTTTAATAAAATACTGCGTAGTGAGATTTAGAGTCAACTGTTTTAATTTCTATCAATAAAAACTGAATTTCCAGACTCTGGTTTTAAAATGTACTAAAATATTGTTGTATTGTAATAGGTTTCTAATGTTATTTAACGTTTAAATTTTGTGTTTTAAACTGACAATAGATTTCAATAAAAATATTGAAAAGAACCCCAATACCACACAAATAATAAAAAATAACAAATAAAACAAGTTCCTTAAGATTAAACCCTTATGTACATTTCGATGACCATGACATCATCTTCAGAGGGTCTTGTTACAAAATACAATCTAGCACACAAGAAGTTACAAACTAGAATGATGTTTACAAAATACAATCTAGCACACAAGAAGTTACAAACTAGAATGATGTCGTTCTACAGATCATTCTAGTTCGTAACTTCTTGTGTGCTAGATTGTATTTTGTAACAAGACCCTCTGATGATGATGACATGGTCATCGAAATGCACATAAGGGTTTAATCTTAAGTAACTTGTTTTATTTGTTATTTTTTATTATTTTTGTGGTATTGGGGTTCTATTCAATATTTTTATTGTAATATATTGTACCACTGTGCTCTTGATATTGTGTATCACAATAGATTTATTTAGTATAACTGTAGTGCATTGGTTACTATTAGTAATAAACCCACCATTTAGGGTAATAGCTCACCCTAAATCTCGCTGTATTTACAGCACAATTCCATAATTTTGAAACTCAGACTTTGAGGATATTCGGGAAATAGGCAAGTAGACTTATGTGTGGACGAACAGTTAGACATCTCAGGATATACCCAAACCATAATATTTTCTCAGTCTTCATTACTGAATTAAATAAAGGTTTCTGTTAAGCACCACGGTAAGAATAATAGAAATTGTAATGTTTTTTATAAAAGTCAGTGGATTTAAAATGATAATAACATGATTTACAGAAATAATTTGTTACAACTCGCAGCGCAGTCTGTTATGTGGAAAGGAAAGCAACAGCGCCTTTCAATTGGAATCATAATTTGTAGCCGAGAAGGAAACCGAGCCATCGGCCCAGATTTAACAAAAGCATTTGCTTTTGATAAACAAGTTGGGCTCCAAAATATATGGGATGAAACTCAAATGTCTGCGATCAAATACGTGTTTGATAATCATTCATATTCCTATAAAACAATTTCCTGTAAACAAATTTAAATAACCTAACTTCTATCATGGTTATTACAACCAGCATTAATATTCTACTGCTCTTCCTGCATCGTTTATTTTACTATTTATACGATATACGAATTGCGCTTCTGACAGTCTTGGAAATTATTTAATCATTAGTGTTTGCTTTTTACCAATTTAATGTTTTTACACTCTGCATTTGTTCATTTCCCTTTAAAAATTTACTTGACAACAATTAGGAAAAATCCCAAGGCTAATGACGCTTACTAAAATGGGAAATTATTACTTAACAATTTATTTTACTACTTACTGTGGCTTTGATTTCACGTTGTTTATAAATATATAGAATTCAAATATAGTTACAAACTATAATGATGTTTACAAAATACAATCTAGCACACAAGAAGTTACAAACTACAATGATGTCGTTCTACAGATCATTCTAGTTTTTAACTTCTTGTGTGCTAGATTGTATTTTGTAACAAGACCCTCTGATGATGATGACATGGTCATCGAAATGCACATAAGGGTTTAATCTTAAGTAACTTGTTTTATTTGTTATTTTTTATTATTTTTGTGGTATTGGGGTTCTATTCAATATTTTTATTGTAATATATTGTACCACTGTGCTCTTGATATTGTGTATCACAATAGATTTATTTAGTATAACTGTAGTGCATTGGTTACTATTAGTAATAAACCCACCATTTAGGGTAACAATTAGGAAAAATCCCAAGACTAATGACGCTTACTAAAATAGGAAATTATTACTTAACAATTTATTTTACTACTTACTGTGGCTTTGATTTCACGTTGTTTATAAATATATAGAATTCAAATATAGTTACAAACTAGAATGATGTTTACAAAATACAATCTAGCACAGAAGAAATTACAAACTAGAATGATGTCGTTCTACAGATCATTCTAGTTTGTAACTTCTTGTGTGCTAGATTGTATTTTGTAACAAGACCCTCTGATGATGATGACATGGTCATCGAAATGCACATAAGGGTTTAATCTTAAGTAACTTGTTTTATTTGTTATTTTTTATTATTTTTGTGGTATTGGGGTTCTATTCAATATTTTTATTGTAATATATTGTACCACTGTGCTCTTGATATTGTGTATCACAATAGATTTATTTAGTATAACTGTAGTGCATTGGTTACTATTAGTAATAAACCCACCATTTAGGGTAACAATTAGGAAAAATCCCAAGGCTAATGACGCTTACTAAAATAGAAAATTATTACTTAACAATTTATTTTACTACTTACTGTGGCTTTGATTTCACGTTGTTTATAAATATATAGAATTCAAATATAGTTACAAACTATAATGATGTTTACAAAATACAATCTAGCACACAAGAAGTTACAAACTACAATGATGTCGTTCTACAGATCATTCTAGCTTTTAACTTCTTGTGTGCTAGATTGTATTTTGTAACAAGACCCTCTGATGATGATGACATGGTCATCGAAATGCACATAAGGGTTTAATCTTAAATAACTTGTTTTATTTAGGTACTTGACAACAATTAGGAAAAATCCCAAGGCTAATGACGCTTACTAAAATAGGAAATTATTACTTAACAATTTATTTTACTACTTACTGTGGCTTTGATTTCACGTTGTTTATAAATATATAGAATTCAACATAGAAAACAAACTGTATTTACCTCAGTCACCGATCACATTTTAAACAAATTTATATATAACTGCATTTGACCTAAAGAAAAATTGCCTATTTTTGATCACACAAAGCTTAGCATTGAACCACTATTGCCAGATTTGCAGCTGCCCACTTAATTTTACGTTGTCAATAAATCGTTAAATACACGATGAATAATTATAGACTTGTTCTAGATTTGTTCTTGTAATTCATCGGTAAAGATTTTTAAAGATGTTAAGTTTTTAATCTTTATTCAATCGTTTCATAAGTTCTTGTTAGTTAATATTCAATATGTTTTATATAAAGTGTTTAAAACGTAATCAGTGTTTACTATACGTATTTTAGGTATGTTTTCGTTTGTCCTGCCAAAAGCAGGTGAAAAACTAAATGTTTTTAGTTACAAGAACATATTATTAAACAAATTATAATTGTTCAATAAAGGTTAATGTTATAAAGATTTTCAATAATTGATAGTATAAGCATTTCAAAAAGATTCATTTAACATGACCAGTAAATATTATTAACAATGACAACGATATAAATTAAATGTCAAATAAATGTTGAAATGCCAATTGGAGTGTTGCTATATCATCGATGACGTATATAATATTACTGGTTTATTTGCACTTCTTCAGTAAATAAGTAGTTTATAATCTCTGTGTTTGGGGGATGCTTATGAAAAACACATTAGTATTTTGGTTTCTAAAAAATAGTTTTATTTATATCTCGAAAATAATATTTCATTCTTACTAAATTATCATTAAATATCATATATTTGATATAGTTTTGTTAATATTATACCAGGAAAACATTTTAAGATATGTAATATAGTTTTTTGAAACAATATTTTACATTATAAAATCAATATATATTATTTTGTATTTATTTACTAAATATTTAAATGACCTAACGCTGTCGTAGTCATGCGCATTACCATTGTAATGCAGGGGTAAATATTTTGCAGTAGAGAGGAAATGAAAATATTTACGACCTTGAGCGGCCATACAACTCTCACGCACATATCACCTCTCTGTCAGTAATAAAGCCCCAAAAAATAATAATATTTAATGTTTGTGTTATATTATTTAATTAATAATGTTTGTATTACGGTAGTAATTATTTATAAATAAGTAATTATTTCACTGGTTCAAAGACACCAAAAGTGATAATGGAAAGGTTTTGGGAGTATCAGATGAGGGTGTAAAAGCAGATGATTTAATTTTAAAAAAACATGGTTTTAAAAATGACAAAAGAAGTGGCTTAGTTGAGAGTGATTACGAAGACAGAAGACCAGAAACTGAGTAAGTTAAGCTGCAACAATTAGTTATATTTGAAAACTAAATTTTCAGGCAATAAATTTACCCTTGGAACCTAGTGCGGTTTATATTGTAAAGGAAAATTATATTTATATATAATAATTATATCTAATTATTATCTGGAATAATAAAATTAAAAACAATTTGGATCGTACCTTTTTTAATGCTTTTGCCAATTCTCAACTATATATAAGTCGATGCAAAAAACTTAACTATTTTTGCTATATAAGTTTTAAAAACATTTTCCTCCATCATTGGGTTTTTTATGTTTCTTTTACACAAATAATATATAAGAAAGTTTTAAAAATAATAAATTGTATAAAATAATAATATTCAAATAGATTCCAATAGTAGTACGCAGGAATATCCCCAGGTTGACAATTAAAAGTAAATTTTGGAAATATTCTTTTTATCTCATGTCACATAATTATTATTAGTTATAAAACTACGCTTTTTATCATTATTTTTAATTTATCTCTTGTCATCGTACAATAACCACGTTATAACATATATTAAAAAACAAATATTAGAACAACTAATTTAGAACAAGTCGAAATATTATTTACCGCCGACGTAAAGTCAAGTTGGCACTTGCAGATTTGGCAACAGTGTTGCACTGCGTTGAGCTTTGTGCGACAGGATGTAGACAGTATTGTGTCTTGTTTTAGTGGTAAATAAATGTAGTTGAGTTTGAACTCTTTTCCCGTGATCAATGCAGAAACATTAAACAGCCTTTATGTTTATTATGTTATTATAAAAGCAGAACCAACAGTAAGGAGTAATATAAATTGTTTTGTATTAATTTCTAACTTATAGGTTAAACCTATAACCTTAGTGGTTGTAATGACAACCATCCTGAGGTACCGATTCTGTATAACAGATATGAATTCTATTTTTAATGTAGAGTAACAATGAAGTTATGATTTTGTCATTCAGATAGTGTAGCTCGATATAAACACCATAACACTATTTACCACTAAACATATTTTATTTTGTTATATTTAAATATTTACATCTTTAAATTATATTTTAAGGTATTACAACTGACTCAGCTCAGTGATAACATTGATTACAAAATGGGTTTTAGTTATTGATTTATAAATATCTTCAGAAAATTATTTAATCATAAAACTACCAAATTGGTTTTTAATAAACAATTAATTTAGTTGTTATTGTAATAATGTAGATAGTAATAACTTAATTGGAATGCAAATTAATATTGCTCGAGGTACTAAATTACTAATATATTATGACTATTGAACACCTAATAATTATTTCGTACTTGTTCAGTAATATGTCACTATGAAAACTCTTTGAATAAGTTTCTGCAGAAAGTAATTAAAACTTAGTTATTTGGAAGTAATCTTATACATGGAGTTTAAAAAACTTTTTTTGTTATGTGAGGCATGTTGGTAAAAGTTATAGAAATATTAATAATTAAATAATACAAGTTTTTTTTAATAAATATATTTATTTATTTTATTACTATTACATTTGATTTAACAATAAGTGACTGGATTGGTTAATAGTTTGATTTTAAGACATAAAACTTCAAACTATAGTTTTTTAGTCTCCTTTCCTTCTAGTTGGTGGGAGGTGAGGAATTCTTTCAAAGCATATTATAGAACTTGTTTCGTTGCAACCCATGCGTCTTGTTCTTTTAGCTACTTCCTTTTGCTCTTTACCGATATTATTTAAAAAAACTCAATCATCTTCGGCTGTAAAAATTATGAGTTCTCTCACCCTTCAAGAACCCAAAACAAATATATTTGTCGCCTAGCCTGTTTTCACTGTACTCAACCCTATTAACATAATTGTATGCGTTCTTTACAACCCTATTATTTCTTAATCCTACACGTTCGCCTAAACGAATCACCTATACCTCCATCAACATAACGATCACGCGTTCAAATTTTAAATCAAATTCAAAATCCAAACTTTAAACAACTATTTTTCTTCGCAGAATTAGCTAATAAAACCACACATTCAAACTGTCTCATGTATTTTTACAAATTTTCTCTAACTAGATTCGCCTTCCCTAATTCGCACTGCGACTTTTTCGATTTTAGGATATACCCTACGAATTTATCGAACGGACAACCCTTTTACTAATTTACAATATCTTTTATAAGATAATTTATTATGTTTTAATTATAGCTTGATTTTAAGATTTTAAAATTAAATTATTATTTAACAAAGTTAATATATTCTTCATCTGGTTCTATGTGCTATCAGAGGTGGGAAATCATAGCTATTTTCATTTCATTAACCGTGTCTGTAATAATTCTGTTGAACAACAGCTGTACCACTCCCTGAGACTCCATAAATTCTTGTAAATAAGATTCCTCTTGCTTCTTTGACTTTATCTTGAACTACAGTCGTTGCAGTCACTATTTCTCACGTCTCATTGTGTGGCCCGGATATTAATTCGGATTTATTCTTCATTATTGAAAATATCGTCTCATTTATTATTCTTTCTACTCATCTCTTGCATATTCTCCCATAACTAAATTTAATGAATTGATTTTAGTCTTATATAGGAGAAAAACATATATAGGTATGCAATATAGTTATTTCGTCCAATTTTGCTTAAAATAAGTAATAACATATGACTTCATAAAACTCCTGATTACTTGTTATAGGTTATTAGTCGAGGATAACTAGTTAAAATTTACGAATCCGGATGGGAGTAAAGGTGTCGAAGTGGGGTTTTTTGCAAATTGTTCGTGGTGCTAAGAAAAAATGTAATTTTCTTGCATTCGGTACAAATGCAATAAACCGAATGCCAGTAAATAATAAAGGTTATATTCAATAATATTGGATATATTAATAAAAAGGGTTAATAATGCATATAATGCGTTTTTTATATGCATTTTCAAATTTTTTTTTATTAAAAGTACATACAAACTATTTCTAGGGGTTTTTGAGGACGCTGAGAACGAAAATCGAGTTTATATATGTAGTAAAACAGCTGTTTTAAAGCATAGGCTATATGTTACTTTATTTATATTATGTATAATTATTTAATAAAAAGTAACAAAAATAAAATTTTTCATTGTTGACCTAAGTAGGAATTGACTAATTTTTTTCATAATACTTATTGAGTACATTTTATCAAAATGAGATTTTTCCCAGGACCAAGAGAACACAGCAAGAAAGCGATGTCCTATATTAGGAAGGCATAGGTGAGAGGTTCCTGGGATGTCACTACATTTTACAAGCTTTAATCTTAACGACGACCCTTGCAGGCAAGCAGGGTTTTACAAGGGACGTAAATAACTGTAACACTATACATGTTACACTGAGGAAATGCAAGTTTCGCAACCGTTAAAATACGGTACATAAGGTGCACGAGTTCGTTTGTCGATGGAACGTCTACAATAAAATATCAACAACATAAAAAACAGCATTGTTTTAAAGAAAATAAAATATTTGTCTATAAGTAAGCAAATATTTAAGAAAATATTTGAAGTTGTGATTTTGTCAAATTGTGATTTTTAGCAGGACCTTTGATGATGATGGGATGGTCATCGAAATGTACTAAGGGTTATTTCTTATGTATTTTATGCGCTATGAAAATAGTTATTTTATACGTTTTGTGGTATTGGGGGGTTTCACTAATATTTGTATTGTGAACTATATACTGTACATTTAAATTTAATTGTAATATACAATTTAAAACTAACAATAGACCTTTTTGAAATAGTAAAATACAGTAAAATTATTTCCTACTAACTGATGATTGAAACTGTTTACCTGGCCTTTATATTAATATTATGGAAAAAATCTAGAATATTTTTGGACAGAAGTATTTAGAGAAAAATTAAAATGAAGTTGCAAATAGAGGAATCAGGTTCGCAATTCATAAACTTAAATAAGATTTCACAATTGATTAAACATAAGGGTTATTATGAAATACAAGTGCTTTGTTAGTACACAGACTTGACTAAGTCTTTGAAAAGGGTGAACAAATATGTGTCCATGCCCATTTATTTTTATGAAATGTTAATCTGATAATAGACAATAACCTAGTTTGGTTTCTAGCCTAGAAAATATATAAAATATTATTAGGTTTTTGATGATAAACATGTTTGTTTTTTTTCCTGGAAAAACATATAAAATAATAATTAGATATTCGATGATAACCATGTTTGGTTTTTCGCGTGGAAAAGAATATAAAATAATATTGGAAGGTTGGGACGAATAACTAAGAAAAGTTATAAAACACAAAAATATTTAAGCAATAATAAACTTAGAAAAAACTTTCTCAAAACGTTTAGAAGGGAGAAAGTTAAGGAGAAATTGAAATATGTTAGAAGAGACAAAACATATTAAAAAAATCCTTTTAAGATAAAGGATTATTTACTAGATTAAAAGAAGGAATCTATTAGTGAAAGTCTATCAAAAAGGTATAATAACAAGGCGTGTATAAGGAAAACGTTTGTAAAATACAAACTACTCAATAGAATTGACAAAATGAGTGAATTTTATCGTTTAAAGATAATGTCTGCCTGGATTTTCAGCCTTAACCCAACTCATCCTGAGAAAATAAGTACCAAGGTTTGAACCTAGGGTATTATTGGCAGGTTGAGGAGTATCATACTTGAGATATCGTCCAAAGGTAATATTGGCAGGTTGAGGAGTATGATCCTTGGGGTATTATCCTAGGATTATATTGGCCGGTTAAGAAGTATCATCCTTTGAGTATCGTCCTAAGCTAATATTGGCAGGTTAAGGAGTATGATCCTTGGGGTATCATACTAGGGTTATATTGGTAGGTTGAGTAATATCATCCTAGGGGTATCGTCCTATGGTAATTTTGGCCGGTTGACGAGTGAGAGTCTTGGGGTATCACTCTAGGGTTATATTGCCGGTTGAGGAATATTATCCTTTGGGTATCGTCCTAAGGAAATATTGGCAGGTTATGGAGTATGATCCTTGGGGTATCATACTAGGGTTATATTGGTAGGTTGAGTAATATCATCCTAGGGGTATCGTCCTATGGTAATTTTGGCCGGTTGACGAGTAAGAGCCTTGGGGTATCACTCTAGGGTTATATTGCCGGTTGAGGAATATTATCCTTTGGGTATCGTCCTAAGGAAATATTGGCAGGTTATGGAGTATGATCCTTGGGGTATCATACTAGGGTTATATTGGTAGGTTGAGTAATATCATCCTAGGGGTATCGTCCTATGGTAATTTTGGCCGGTTGACGAGTAAGAGCCTTGGGGTATCACTCTAGGGTTATATTGCCGGTTGAGGAATATTATCCTTTGGGTATCGTCCTAATGAAATATTGGCAGGTTGAGGAGTATGATAATTTGGGTATTATCCTAGTGTTATAATGCCGGTTGAGAAATATCATCTTTTGGGTATCGTCCTAAGGTAATATTGGCAGATTGAGGAGAATGATCCTTGGGGTTATATTCTAGGGTTATATTGGCCGGTTGAGGAGTATCATCCTTTGGGTATCATCCTAGTGTTTTATTAACCGGTTGAGGAGTATCATCCTTTGGGTATCGTCCTAGGGTAATATTGGCCGGGTGAGGAGTATAATCCTTGGGTATTATTGGCCGGTTGAGGAGTATCATCCTTGTTGTATCATTCTAAGGCTATATTGGCAGCTTAAGGGGTATGATCCTTGGGTTGTCATTCTAGGGTTATATTGGCCGGTTGAGGAGTATCATTCTTTGGGTATCGTCCTAAGAAGGTGTTGGCCGTTTGAGGAGTATCATCCTTGGTGTATTATCATAGGATTATATTGGCCGTTTGAGGAGTATCATCCTTTGAGTATCATCCTAGGGTTATAATGGTCGTTTGAGGAATATCATCCATTGGGTATCGTCCTAAGATATTATTGGCAGGTTGAGTATTATTATCCTTGGAGTATCGTTCTAAGGTAAGATTGGCCGGTTGAGGACTATCATCCTTTGGGTATCGTCCTATGGTAAAATTGGCCGGTATCATCTTTTTATATCCCAAGACCCAAGTAAGGTTTCTCTATTCCGCCTCTCAGAAGATATACTTTAATTGTATGGAAGAAGCTGTTATTGTGTATTTAATGTGTGACAACTTTAAACGCACAATCTTTTACTTAGTCATTCTTGTTTTTAGGTACACAAATTTACTGCGAATTGAGACATTTTACGCTACATGTAATATGTATTTTTACGCTATAAAATAAACAAATATAACAAAAATTTTAAAAACTACAAAGTAGTAATATACGAAACATTTATAAACATAAAAAATGATGTAATAGCAAATTAAAAATTATATATTGTAAGCTTTAGACAAAATAAAGTCTGACAAAAAGATTTTTATATGTCTGTTTTTCTATTAAGAAGATGAATCGCTCCACTTATCGCCTCCCCAACAAGGTATTGGAAAAACAATACTCCTTCTTTCCCCTTAGCATAAGGCTAAGCTAGCCCTTCTACATGGGTTTCTGCATGATTTGTCGTGGGGGGGTTTTTCCTGGCAGGGTATCTTTCTTATTAGGATTTTTTCATCCAGCTCTTAGCGCAACCCTGAACGTTCTGTTTCCTTGCACTGTCTTCCAGTTAACCATGAATACAGCTAAATAGCTTGGTACGAGGACAATAAATGCAGATTCCAGTCACATTAGGGATACTAACCGCTTGTAAGTGTGAGACGGTTTTGGCTCACGAGATCCCGGGTGTCTCGAAGCTTGAGCACTATGGTAACCAGACGCGTGGAAAAAACGACTTAAGTAGGTTTGAAAATGTAGCAAACACTTGTTGTACGAAAGATAGAATGTGAACAATAGAATTTTGCTAATTACACTTTCAAATAAGCGAGGTTAAATGTTTCACCTAATACACGAATATGTAACTGCTAAATATATAACTTCATCGAGAAAAGACAGGTTAATATCAAGTTTAAAGATTTTACTGTGAAAAACATCTGTTGTAATATCTTTTAATATTTTAAAATATTTGCTGTTGTGCTATATGAGAAAAATGTATTTGTTTTTTACAAGAATACATAAACAGAAATATTTGATATGACCTTAACAATACTATTATCATCCAGAGTGTCAAGTAAATTAAACTTACCAATTCCTTGTCATTTCCCTGCGTTGTATTTCAGTCACTCAAGCAGTGTTAACAAATTGGCGGGAATACATATTTAAACACATCTCACAGAAATGACAACCTCCAACGCTGACAATCGATTTATTTTGCTAATTGTAACCGGTCTCTACCTTCTTCAAATAACCAACTCCATGTCAGTATCGCTATAATAAAGATTTCTCTTGTATTATTTTCTGATTTGTCTTTCTTCTGTTCATGGAATATGTGACAAGAAACTGAGTACATAATTGTTCATAGAGGTCTCGATTATCCAAGGTAACGTGGTTTGAGAGTAGCCTACTTAGGATAAGGGAAAACTAGGACATTACAAACTCTGACAAAAATCGAGAGGGGAACGTAATGAGAATTTGGCAAAATAGATGAATCAAGTTATATACAGTCTTAAAAAAAGAGAATATTAATTAAAACTAAATAAGATAAACATACAAAATAAAAAAAGCCACAAATAAATTCGAAACGTATTTTACTTCTTTGCAGCTAGAGAGAACAGGCGATTACACTAGTATACTTTTATCTCATAAACGTACAGGACTTTTTTAAACTCGTTTAAGCCGGATTTTGGATAGTCGGGGCTTGAATAATAGAAATTTTACTGTAATCTACTGATAAAAGTTTATCCTAAGAGTGAACATAAGTTCACTGTAGTGTTTTAAACCATGACAAAAATATAGAATTCGATTGGCTATTCTTCAAATGACTTATGCTATTCGCTAATCTTTAGATTATTTGTTAGTGCAAGCACAGTCACATTTCTATTATTTTTAGAATGGTTTACTTATAGGAAACCTTATTCTCCTCCCAGGAGCACAGACAAATTCACTATATACCATATGTTGTATGCATCTAACTTTTTTTATCAACAAGCTTCTTTTTCTACTGAACCATTGAACAACCGCATTTAAGTACCTCCCGCATCACACACCTCCGTTGCTAAGTGTTGTCCTCCACATTCTTCTCATATCTGTTAAATCTATCGTTATACTGCAAGTAGTAATTTTCTTCTTTTTGTTTCTTCGTTATATTTTCAATTCCTTCTATTAGTTCACTCTCTCCCCCTTTCTCTCTCTCTCTCTCTCTTTCTCTTTCTCTCTCTCTATCTCACAAATATATATATATATATATATATATATATATATATATATATATATATATATTTGTGTGTGTGTTTGTGTGTGTGTGTGTGTGTGTGTATGTGTGTGAGTGAGTGTGTGTGTGCGTGTGTGTTTATGTGTGTCTGTGTGTGTGTGTGTGAGTGTGGGTGCGTGTGTGTTTATGTGTGTGTGTGTGTGTGTGTGTGTGTGTGTGTGTGTGTTTATGTGTGTGTGTTTGTGTGTGTGTGTGTGTGTGTGTGTGTGTGTGTGTGTGTGTGTGTGTGTGTGTGTGTGTGTGTGTGTGTGTGAGTGTGTGTGTGTGTGTGTGTGTGTGTGTTTGTGTGTATGTGTGTGTGTCTGTTGCAACGGACCGGCCCTACGACGCACACTCGCGACCATCCCTCGGGTTTATTTGGCCCCGCCGTCACACCGTCCCTCTCTTGCTTGGTAAAAATGTTGAAACGAGTCTGTCCAGCCAACGGCTAAACTCCTATGCAATACTCGCCAAAATCTGACAGAGAACCAGCCACTGGATTTTATTTAAAAAACTTAACTTACTGCGATTTAACCCCATAGGAATCTGTTTCCGGGAAATGAGTTCGTTTGAAGGCATCTTAAAGCTTAGTGACCATTTGGTTTAGGATTGTTTGAGAAATTTGTTTAAATAAATATAACCACTAGCTTGTTTCCAAGTTAAAATCTTTGTTTTATATTTTGTTTTAATTTTATTTCAATTTCAGCACAGTTTGTATTTATTTTATATTATAACCTCTTCTTAATTTTTTGACAATTCTCTATTATTTCAGTATAAACTTCATAACTATTTTTGTAAAAATTAAATTTGTATATCACCTTTTCTTACTTTCATCCTTTTTCGAAAATTATTACAAATTTAATTTTAATTTAAAAATTAATCGTTTCTTTCTTAATATTTAAAACCTCAAAATGTATTATTCAATTTTTTCTTTATTTCAAAACTCCAAATTTAATTGCAAAAGTTTACTTTACTTTTCTCTATAAGTTTTTAAAAACTTTTCTTTTTTATTTTCAAAAACTACATTTCAATTTATTGTTATAAACAAACCTTTCAATTGACTTTACTATCTTAAACCAAATAGCAAACACATATTTAAATATACGAATTATTTTCAACAAACCTTTTTAAATATTTTATATCTTTCTTGAAAGTATTCAAAAAATAACTTTAAAACAACCTTACCAATCCTAAAATTCATCAAAACGTACACATCAAACATAACTTATCTCTAAACATGAACTTTTTTTAACCCTTATTATAACCTAAAATTACTTCATAGGACCCACATATCTGTTTTCAAAAATTTTACTCTCTATAAAACGTTTTGCCAAAACTCAACATAATTTAATTTTAAGTTATGTAACGAAAACTTCAGTGTTATTTCTCTAACGCAATTTTCTCTGCCTTAAAAACCTTTATAAAATTCTTAAATAATTTTGTAACTATTTATTTTCTTTCATTTACCTTTCTCTCCTGGTCAATATCTATTCTAAACAGTTTTATGTTAAAAGCTGCCATGTCTTGAGGCCTCTTTAGAATGTTCCTACGCCTTATACTAGTTAAACCCATGCTACCTTATGCCTAAGGCATTTCTATTATGTTTTAGCTTCGCTACTCTGACTATACAAAATTTTAAAAATATTGAATTTAAAATTTCATTTGCCACGGTAAAATGTTACATTTTAGTCTGTAGCAGTGTGTATGTATGTATGTATAAAATAGTTTTACAATATTGGTCACAAGCACTATGTCTTCTATAAGGTCACTAAAACTTCAATGACCTTCTTCTAACAGTTTTTAAATTCCTTCTATTAGTTCACACTCTATTGATATATATTTTGTACAAACTTTCAATTGTTATTAAAATACGTTTTTATTCATTCAAAAAGTTCAAATTCATTTTTTTAAACGTATAGTGGATAACAATTGATGTTAATACAGTGTTTCCAAGTATTTATTGAATAACGTAATTATACAAATTTGGGGGCCCAAGTCAGATTCGAACTGAGTATCATCATATTCAAAGTCAAGCGCCACTGAGTCACCCTTCCCATAACTAAACAATTTCCCAGAGAGTATAATAATTTTTATTTTGCTTTCATCCGGTTCTGATTGAAACTTCCATTCTACAACCTTAAATAGTTGCCATTGTTAGTACACAACATCGTAAATACACAAGGATTAAGAATGAATGAAAAGTATAAAATATAAAAAACAAACAGGATTAACGGTATCGAACCTTGCTTCAAAAACGGAAAATGCGAAAGGAAAGCGAAAAAACTACAACACTGCAAATGACAAAAGAAAAAAAAATGAATAAATAGTATAAAACAAAAATATTAGTTCATTCCCATATATAGAAAGGAATATAAAAAATTACGTGAAAATTCGCTTTATATTTTGCCACTGAATGTTGTTATTCTCACAAATGTATGCATTTATATTATTTGTAATTATAAAATAAAAAGAATCTAAAATATTAATAATTAAAATTCTATACAATAATTAGGAACTTGACAACTACTAAATAACTATACATTAAAAAATGAACTTTAGATCAAACTTTAGATCTGAAATTTTAAAAAATTAAAAAATGGATATAAAAACCTATCGTCACAGTAAAAAAAATATAATATACATATCACCTATGTAAGTAGCATATTAGTTTTATATGCGATAAAAGCTTTTCACAAAAACGTAGTAAGGAATGCAATGTAGCTACATCGTTCCATTTTAATTAAAATAAGTGATAACATATGATTTCATAAAACAGCTGATTTTATGTTGTAGGTTAAGTGGTCCAACAGCTGTTTTAACGTAGAGGCTATGTTACTTTATTTATATTACTGTAGTCATTTAATAAAAAGTAACTAAAATATTTTTTTGGACCTGAGTAACAATTGATTTTAAAAAAATGTTTAATAATATATGTTAGATTGTTTTGTATTATTCATAAACTATCAACAATGTGAGTAAATTCAAAGAGTCCACACTTTCAAGTGTATTTTCTTCTATAGCATTGTCTGTTATACCCAAATCTACATATAGTATAATGTTTGTTGTTAGAATCTTTTACGTTCTTTTTATTGTTTCGCTTCTACTTCACTATGAATTTGTTTATTATCGGCTGGAAGTGTATCAAGAAGATAGAACATGCTGAGCATGAAAACATCTGATCTGTGGTACAATAAATATAGTGTGTGGAACCGAAAACCCTAAAAGGACTTGTTTCACATCAAGGTCTTAGGAAGGGTCTAGTACTTACAGCATGAGATTTGAGGTTAAGTAAAAAAAGGTGGAGAAAACATGACTGAGGAAGTGACGTCATGATCCTAGGTAAATGATTGCACTCAGACATGATGACGTACTAGAACCCTCTACTGTGAATAATTAGAGTGCCTACCTCAATACCCTAGATTCTTCTCAGTAGAGTTAATGTAGTGAAAACGTTTATAGCGATGCATGCAAAAACACGTTAACTTCCGTCAGGTTACGCTATGAGTAACCTAAAAGTGAATTAAATGGCAACATATGATTTTACACAAGAGCTGATTTCATGTTATATGTAATGCTGTAAAACAACTGTGTTAAAAAGAAGGTTATGTTACGTTATTTATGAAACATTGTGAGGGGAAATGTTATTATTAAATTGTTTTGGCTAAATAATAAATATATTAGCCCTCTTTATTTAAATTTTGATAAATGCAATACAATTAATTCAATGTAACAATAATATAAGAAAATGTATTTTAATCCAATTTTTTAAATACAAACATTCTTAGTCGTGTCTGATAACCAAGGTTGAGGTACTTTATCATTACACAAAAATTCATGTTTTTCTCAATTCAGAATTTCTGTATACGTGACCATAAATGTTTTTACTTCCCCAAGTGCCATTATTTTTTTTTTCTTTTACGTTCTCCCTTCTCTTTGGTTCCTGCTCGGGTAAGTTTATAAAAGACTTATTTAGAGAGTAGGTTTGTTTTGAATATGTGTCCAGACGTTAAATATACGATTATTTTCGTACTCAAAACATATTTATTATTCACAAGTCTTTTGTCAAAGTCAAACGTAAACTTACAGATTTACCTAAAACTATTTGTTATAGAATTTATATTATAAAATACTAGTGAAGAATAATACAACACTCAAAGTATATTTGATCTAAAAGGCTATCTAGAGCAAAATCAGTCCATATTTTTAATTTATTGCCAAACACATTGAAACTCTTTGTTTCTCTCGCATTTTATACAACGGGCAAATATTCATTTATCTAAAAACGTTTTACAAATTTCTTTCAGCGGTACAAACATTTTGCTCGCTATTCAGGTCATATGAATACAGAGCACTCGCTTATTCATAATATCGCCAATCGATGTAACCATGAATAGCAAAATCCTTACAGAAATCAGCAAGTTTAATACGTTTTTGTCTACACGATTGTGTGACTAGCAAATTGAAAAATTTAAAGCGTGGTATTTGGCGTTATTCCTGCATTATGTAAAAAGACCAAGTTTTTATATTCTAGAGCATTGTAGAGGAATTGCTTTGCAAATTAGGTATTAATTGCATAATGAGGGTTTATCGTGTATAACTATGCTTTCCAATTCCTACACACTCTCCCTACATATATATATATATATATATATATATATATATATATATGTATATATATATATATATATATATATATATATATATATATATATATATATATATATATATATAGGTCTATATATATTGTTCACATTTCTAGTCGTTCATAACTTTTTATTTTTTTTTATTCATACTTTTTATCCTTTCACTCAAGTTTAAATATATATATAAATAAATAAATATATATATATATATATATATATATATATATATATATATATATATATATATTTGAATTTGCGGTGGATGTCACTTGATATGAATAAATGTTTTTGCCAATAATAATGAAATAAATATTTTAAATACATTTTTAAAGTTTATATGTAACAACTTTTTCAACTATTAAATAATTAATTAAATTTAATTATTAATTTTAAATTTATTTTCAGTCTTTATTTTACCTCCTAATATTGTGATTCTGTCATATGTATATAAATATTTATATTAATTGTAATTATTTAATAAAAATTAACTAAAATACATTTTTTCTTTGTGACCCAAGTAACAATTTACTTGGATTTTTCTGTTTTATTACTTGTTTCTCAACACGTGTACATTTAATAAAGTACGTTATAGCAATAAATAATCAATATTCTACTAATATACTAATACCGTTTTAATAAACTATTTTAAATTCTGTTTTGTGTATTTTTTTTTATTAATTTGTTTATTTCAATAATATTTTTTCACAATAATAATATTATAAAGTTCTCTAGATGAAAACAGTGTAAGCATTTTCAAGAGCCGGTAATCCATCGAGTAACAGCACAACAAACTGCGTGTGAGTATTTCCGAACGGATTAAATATCTCTTGACAATGCTGTACAGGGGAATAACTCCCATTCAGTCTTGTCGACGTAAAGCTGAGCATTTTAAATTTTATTCTTGAGTACAAATGTAGTATTAAATGTAAACATAAATAACAGCTTCTCACATATGTTACAAAAATACATACAACTCAAAAACTGGTTGTCTAGTTAATTAAAGCTTATCTAGTTAGAACTGTTCACAAAATCAAAAGTCAAAATAGTTAACTCAAAATCTCAAAAAAAAAAAAATTAATTTTCAATAAACAAACACACTAGTTCACAACAGACTAGTTTCGGCGACGATGTTGCCTTTCTCAGTGCTAGCCAAACTAGTTTGTTGTGAACTAGTGTGTTTGTTTATTAAAAGCTAATTTTTTGTGAAGTTTTGAGTTAACTATTTTGACTTTGACCTTTGTAAAATCAAGCTATTTTAATTATCTTAAGCCACAGAGTTTAAGACAGTGATTACAATTTTAAACTTCTTATATTCATCCTCACTCATGTTTGAAATAAGTTATACATTTGTGTCCATTTTTCTGCATTTTTTTAGGTACAACATTACAATTTAGGAAACATTGCAAGGTTTTCCTTTCGGAACCATTACATTCTCAGAGCGTCAACAGTACTGTACACAAACCGTGATAACCGTCACAATTGACGTTGATGTTTTGACCTACAGTACTATTAAGTCTATGAGGATGAAATTATTCCAAAACTCGTCAACAAAAGATAAGCATTCAAATGTTTGGAAGTGGAGAAAAATGTACTTAAATATATAAAATTTAAAACCATTAAAACAACACCTCAATATACCAATTTACATTTATCTCTGTAGCTGAATTTGTATCTATATACAACCTATTATTTTGTATAATACAAAGATTGTAGCTATTTTACAACTTAAATTCAAATTGTCCAGTCAGGGTAGTTTAATTAAGTAAAAATTATAGGTTTTGATCGGTAACATTGCAACAAATGAAACGGTTGATTTTGATTTAATAGAAAAACATTCTGCTTATTAGTAAATATAATAGCAATTTCCCAATCAATCACACCTATATAACCCTAAAGCTAAGTATTCTGTTGGGGTATATTTGTCTACACAGAATAAAAACATTAAGTTTAATTTCCTGATCTAATATTTTCCAGAAGACTAAATATATTGGAGAAATGAGATCAATTTTTCAATGCGGTTATGGTTTACTTTATGAAGGGAGCTTCATTTCTCTTTCTTTATAGCCAAATACATTATTTGTAGCTGTATAATAAGATAGCTATCATAATATGACGACTTTGTACGGCAATATTGTGAAAAATTACGAAAAAGGGGTTTTATGGAACTGTTTTTTTTTTTTTATATGATACTTGACGCAAATTATATCGTCTTTGTTTTGTGATACCTTATATTACTTGTTTCTCTATAATGTAATTTTTATAAATATTAGGTAAACGAAAACATGGGCTAAATCCTCAACGGATAGCCAAGCATTATCATAGTTCATAATATCTACGCAAGATAAACCATATGCTGTTTGTCATTATTAAATTAACATGTTTTTATAAGAGATATAACAAAACACTATAAATGGCAAATATAACATGTATTGTGGAATATGAAATATATATATGTTGCCAAAGATTCAAACATATAACACATTAATACGGTGTATTTAAAAAAAATCAATTTAATTTATCTATTATTGCACTACTATTTCCATTTATAATAAAACAAACAACATAAAATAGAATACAGACTATCACTTTAATACATCCGTTTTACAATTTTACATATTTACAACTTACAATATTGATATAAATTGATACAAAAAGAAAAGACCTGGTCATCTTCTTTGTGCTCTCCTAACGTTACTTATAAGTGTAAATTAATATATAAGCACTCTGATAGAGAAGCGGGTTTGTCTGATGAAAAGGTTGTGAAATTGAAAGTTCGAATATCTTTCCTCTCTATCTTGTTCTATTATGTAGAAAGTCAACTAAAAAAGAAAATAAATCGATACTAAAAAAGCGCAATATAGGAAAAACGAGAAGTATTTTTAAAGTCAATTCCTTACTTAGATCAAGAGAGACAGTTTTTATTTTAGTTACTTTTTATTAAATAATTGCAACTAGTATAAATAAAGTAACATAACCTATACGTTAAAACAGCTGTTCAACTACATAACTTATAACATAAATACAGCTTTTTTATGAAATCATATGTTATCACTTTCTTTAAACCAAATGGGACGAAATAAATATATTGCATACCTTGTCCCTTTAGTGAATAATTTTTCTTACATATAAAACTAAAATTAAACCATTATTATATTTAATAAATCAATTATTATTTTAAGAAAACTGCATTAACATCACGTTTCATCCACTACAAATTTAGGTAAATATATTTGAATTTGAGTGGATGATTAAAAAGTATTTTAATAAAGTTTAAACATTTGAACAAGATATTTATGATCAAAGTGTGAACTAATAGAAGGAAGTGAATATAGTATCTCAAAAAATGTAGATATGAAAATTAAATTATTTTAAAAAAGCCCAATCTTGAACTAATCTTTTTATATTTTTGCACTGAGTATTTCTTGATATTGCAGTACAGTTTCTACAGTAGAGTTTGAATTTATGCTCTACATTTCATCCCTTACATTTCGGAACATGTAAAGTAAATAGAGACACGTGTATTCCCCAATCTGGGTCGATGTCTTGTTTTCCTTCTTTGATACACTTTATTATTTAAATTGGAGATCGCTATGTTGTTTTCCCTTCCATGCTACAGAATGCGCTCCGCTCTGTAATAAATTGTTTGTATAAATCATTTTATTATAATTTAAAAACATTCGATGCTTGGAAAATATTTTAATTTTTTTCGCTTTTATTCTAAAATAAATAGAAACCGATGCATTTGTTAGTGAAATCCTCAAACATTCTCTAGGATTACTTATTCAGTGACTGTGAATGTAATGTATGTCCACTGGAGGGGATATCTTTCACTACTTTTAAAAGTAAATTAATGCAAATTTTTATCTAACTGAAATTGAAACGAATTTGAAAAAAATATAAATAAACAAGTGAGTGTAAATTTGTGTACATTATTTGAGCGATAAATTCGTTCTCCATAATAAATAATACGGAAAAAAATTGAAAACCGATTTAGGTAAACAAAGATAAATCGTAATTAAGTTTTCTTATTAAATAAATAAACAATATAATTATGTGTATACAAATGACTAAATCATTAATATTAGGTGCCAAATATAAAGCAAAATAATTTTAAAATTATTCAATATAGTTTAGATAATGAATTATTATTTTTTTATAAATTATAATATCATCAAGTGTCTATATATATATATATATATATATATATATATATATATCATGTTTAAATTTACGATCGTTAATAAAATACATTTTACTCATCCACTCAATTTGAAATACATTTTTTTTAAACTTGCATTGACACTTGATGATATTAGAATTTATAAAAAAATAATAAATCAGTATTTAAACTAAATTAAATAGTTTTATAATTATTTTGCTTTTGATATATATATATATATATATATATATATATATATATCACAATATGTATTTTTGTGTATTAATAAAGAACTAACTCAAAATGCAATTACAAGAATTATAATTGAATTTACAATTTATAAGCTGTAAATTCAATTATAAATTTTTTATTTGTATATTGACTTAGTCCTTTATATATATATATATACATCCCGCTATCAATATGGCAGCATTTCATTTTGCAACCATATGGCAGCCACTTGAAGGAGTGAAGTATATATGTTTTTCTTCGTGTATAATTTATTTCTAATAAACATGATACTACTCCATGTACTTTAATTTCATAAAATCTTAAAAATACAAAATTGACTGAAATACTATCAATATGGCAGCATTTCATTTAGGCATCAATATGGCAGCCAGTGTATAGTTTCGTTCAGTCTAATAACAATATGGCAGCCGGTGTGTATATTATTCCCACGCCACTAACGATACGAGAACCAACAGTGTTGCCACTATGGTGCGACTGTCTTACTAGTCAAATGTTTATACTGTAAGACACTGGGTGTGTGTAATCACGGTGAAAACATAAACATTAGAATGTCCCTTCTTCATTTCAGCTGGCCAATTATTTACTCAACTCACATAAGTCCTGGTTGTTAGTTTTCATAAACGTGTACAACTATCGAAAGCTGACGGGGATAGAAGTGAACAAAATTTAACGGGGATGGACAGGTGGGGCTCTATGGGAGTTGTAAAGGAGTGACTTGGGGTCAAAATAACAGATGGCAAAAAAAACTAGAAAATGATCAGTCGGCGGGTTTTAATGGTGCTGAGTCTTTTACCGTTATCGAACGTCATAGGGATATACGGGTGGTCCTCTATGAGAGTAGCAAATGATGAATTGGAGTATAAATGTGAGAAGGCAAAACAAAGCTAGAGTATGATCAATCTAAGTGTTTTTTCGGTTGCTGAATCCAATATCGCCTTCCATATCAATCGGGAATGCACGGGTGTGGCTCTACGGGAGTAGAAAAGGGGTGAATTGGGGTAAAATTGTCAGAAGGCAAAAAAAATTGAAATAAACATTCGGGTGGTTTTTAATGGTGCTTGGTCGTTTACCGTAATCGAACGTCAATGTGAATATACGGGTGATCCTCTACGGGAATAGCAAATGATGAATTGGAGTATATTTGTGACAAGGCAAAACAAAGCTAGAATATGATAAATCGTAGTGTTTTGGAGGGTGCTGAGTGGAATACCGCCTTCAATATTATAAGGGGATTCACGGGTGTGGCTCTACGGGAGTAGGAAATTGGTAAATTGGGGTAAAATTGTCAGAAGGCAAAAAAACAATTGAAAATGATCATTCGAGTGGGTTTTAATGGTGCTGAGTCTTTAACCGTTATCGAACGTCAATGGGGATACACGGGTGACCATCTATGGGAGTAGCAAATGATGAATTGGGGTATAATTGTGAGAAAGCAAAAAAAAACTAGAAAATGATCAATGGTAATGTTCTGGAGGGTGCTGAGTCCAATACCGTCTACAATATTAAACGGGGATCCTCGGTTGTTGCTCTACGAGAGTAAAAAGGGGTAAATTGGGGTAAAATTGTCAGAAGGCAAAAAAACAATGGAAAATGATCGTTCGGGGGGTTTTAAAGGTGGTGAGTCTTTTATCGTTATCGAAAGTCAATGGAGATACACGGATGATCCTCTATGGGAGTAGCAAATGATGAATTGGAGTATAAATGTGAGAAGGCAAAACAAAGCTAGAGTATGATCAATCTTAGTGTTTTTTCGGTTGCTGAATCCAATACCGTCTTCCATATCAATCGGGAATGCACGGGTGTGGCTCTACGGGAGTATAAAAGGGGTGAATTGGGGTAAAATTGTCAGAAGGCAAAAAAAACAATTGAAATGAACATTCGGGTGGTTTTTAATGGTGCTGAGTCGTTTACCGTAATCGAACGTCAATGTGAATATACGGGTGACCCTCTATGGGAATAGCAAATGATGAATTGGAGGTATAATTGTGAGAAGGCAAAAAAAACTAGAAAAAGATCAATCGTAGTGTTTTGGAGGGTGCTGAGTCCAATACCGTCATTAAAAGCTAATGGGAATATGAGGGTGTGGTTCTACGGGAGTAGAAAGGGTGGTTAATTTTTATGAAAATGTCAGATACTAGAAAAATGTCTAGTAAAATAATACTCTGGGTTTGTAAGGGGTGACTCCAATTTCGTCATCGAAAGTCGAGGATAACGCACGTGTGAGTTTTCGAGAGTGCGATTCCAGACACTGTTAAAAAATAGCGGGAAAGTGTGATTAGTCATATGTTTGGAACGGAAGATGAGTGGAAGCTAGGCACAATCATAAATATTAGATTATTCATTCTTATCATCAGCTGTCGTAATCTGTAAGCAAGTTAGACAGATTGTAATGTATTTTATTGAGCTCATGCAGTTCCAAATAAAACGAGTTTAGGCCTACTTTTCTTGTTTCAATTTTGTTTTACCTTCTAGCTCCTAATATACTTGTGCGACAAGTCGTTTGCGAATAAGATATTGAACCATGTAATAGATTAGTCAATATTCTATTTTACAACCACTGTTGAACTTATCTCTAATTTTAATTGTTTAATTTAAAATCATTGGGTTATGAGTATTTCTTATACAAGTGTTTGATCGTAAATGTTTGCTGTTAATTTATTGAAATATTTACAAGCACAGTCAAGCGCTTTGCAAGTGTCACAAGATCCTGCTCAAAGGGAGAGATAAAAATTAGATACGATAAAACTCTGTTAGTGTTATTATAGCAAGTTCAACCTTTCTGTGTTCAAATACACATGCTGTTGCCCATGTTATATTACAAATATTGTTGACCCTTTGTGTTCTAGGATTATATCGTGTAATACTTGTGGTACAATTAATAGATCGATGATAACACCTGTTATATACATATTATGTTGAAAATATTTAATTTTGTGTGTGGATATTTTTAAAAATTACAAATAATAAAGTAAGTAAAAATTTATGTTTTGATGTAGTAATTTAGAAAACTGTTCGTAATTCAGGACAAAGGGAAGATTTTATCAGTTAATTCATAGAATTCTTGCCGGTGGCTTGAAACTCACTTTACAGTTTGTTGTCTATCAAATGCCGAATGAGTATAGTTATTAAAGGTAAGAGTTTGATTTCTCCATTCATACAGTGATTTTAATTCTTATACAAAATATCGTGAACCAAATTTTTCACATTCAACTTTATTAATGTAAACGCAAAAAATTAAGAACTATTATATTTTGTGAAAATTCCAATTCCATAGCGTTTATAAGCAATATTATTTTAATACCTCATTTAAAACGCTACTTTTGATCTAAGGGAAATAAACATTGATTTAACAAATTATAAGTCAACCTTATTTTACGAAAATGAAAACCTTGGGAAACCCCCTTAATGTGGATATTTTTTTTTTACCTTGGGGTTAAGGTAAATGTTTCTTAGTTTAATAATGTTTACTACTTTGATCTAAAGTAGGTTAAATAGAAAAGTATATATTTTATGATTTTAAAAACATAAAATTCTATTTACTGTTGTCTTTATAAAAAAAAGAATAACCAATAATAATGTTTTTTCAAATTAAATGTTAATGTAATATTTGTAATGTGGAGCATACATTTAGTTGCAATGATTTCGGGTTATCACTAAAGCATTTTACGGACAAAAATTATAATAAGATATTACGTCAGACCACTTGAGCTGAGGGTCCGGGATGTAATGAAATTTTGTATTTCAAGTGATTTCTACTATATTTTATTACACTTTCAATGGTATATGATATTTTTGTCAATAATAACATAATATATATTTTTTTTTCATCCAAAATAAACAAAAATTGTTACAAAAATATAAATAATGTAGCAAAGAAACGAAACTTAATATACAAAATTGTGTAGATATAATATGAAATTAAGAATGAAATAATAATTGCAAATTTTATATTACTTATAACACTAGTTTACTAAATGACTAATAAATATAAAACGAGAAAATATATTAAAAGGAAAACCTTGTGTTTAAACAAGTATTTATTTTTCTTTACCTATATATAAATAGAGAAAAAAAAGTAACAAAAAAAATGTAAACCTAAAAACTAATTAATTAATGAAGAAATAGTTTTAAAAATCAACTTCGATGAAGGTAAAGACATTGAGTACAACTTCATTAATCCAGATATTGTGGCTGAAACTGAAGAAGCACCTGGCAACCAACACCACCTATAAGTGCCTATCAAGCCCATGCCACGGGGATTAACAAACACTGTGTCTGTGTGGTGTTCAATTTCTGCGACGAATGAATGTAAAGGCCAATTTACATCTGTTCTAATTTAGCTTAGACGTAATGGCGATACATTTCTTACTTATTTCAAAAACTTCTTCGATATATTGTATCACCTTTACCTCAGGTAGGTAACCAGAAAAATCTACCTTTATTGTATATTGTAAATAAAAGAAGGCTTTTATTTGGTCGAATCTCATCTAATGGTAATTTCTTGCTCACGTAGGCCCATTGAACACGTCTATATTTTATAGGTTCAAACGAGCACAAATTACCATTTTCGGGTAAAAAAATTAAACATTGAAATAGTAGTATTTCTGTACTTACGACAGCCAAATGTAACCAAAAACTGTAAGGATATAGTTCTTCCCAATGTATATTACATTGTAGCTAGGCATCACGGTGAAAAACGTTTTCGGTAAGCAATGTACGTAATACATCTCTTTTATTTATCCACCATATTTGATTTGTCATAAGTTGTTATAGGTACAAATGTGTTTCAGTAAAGACCTATTTTTTTTAAAAGTTCTTCTTTAACTACATTCATTAAATTTTCCTGGTAGTCGTTGTTGGCAGGTGAAAACATTTCTTTAATTCCTCCCTTAGATATTTTCTGAAAGAATGACATTTCACCTTGATTGTGATGTTACTTTCATCAAGACACGTTGAATGCACCTGAAAATATATCTGATAAGATTTAAGTATATTTTAATCTTCTTCTTTAATTCTATCTTTAACCGTATCCCTCCTGGCTCGCATATCTACAATTTGATTTATTATTATTATTATGGTGAAATAATTTACAAATATTGTGGCGAATATAGCTGAGGAACCAGACTTCCAAAACCAGCTGTAAAATAGCGTTATGCAGAGTGACAGAATAAAATTATTCTCTATGATGGTATTTCTTGTTAAAAAAACAAGACGTAAGAGATAATGACTGTTTTGTAGATTTTTTTTCACTTTAAAAAATCTCTCCGTTCTTCGGTCGACATGTTAAATACATTTTTATAGTTAATATCAGAATGATTTTAGTTCGTTCGGCTGTGTCTGATCTCAAGACAAAGTCTGCTAATACTCAATCACTTCTCAAAACTGTCTTCTTTGTTTATATATTTTACGAATCCTACCACTAGTTTGTAATAACTCCTAATTACAGACTTAATATTTCAATTTGAATATTCTCTATTCTTCGTTGATAGAAAATTACTTCAGTTAAGCAACCTTAACCAAGAGCTTATAAAACGTTTTGTAGTCAATCTTTAGACGTTGATAATCATAAATATTTACTACCGATGATCACGGTAATTTTTCACTATACTTTAGATTTACTGATAATCTCGTTTTATTTTTATGGTAGGCGAACAAAAAGACTATCTACGATCAAAACATTGGGCGTCCTGATAAAGATTACAACGGGCATCGGCTTTTTCTTAGCTATAATTGCCGATACTTGTATGGTATTCATATCGTATGGTATCCTCTCAAGCAAGAATCAGTACAGTAGTCTTGAAGAGCCAAGCAACATTAATTTATGTATGTACTGTAATCAATAAAGTTCTACAAACGTATTTTGTGCATTCTTAATTATAGTAATACGGTTCATTAGAACTCCTGTTTTTTTCTAGTGTACAGGAAGCTATTTCCGTGTAATCCGACGGTGTCTCGGTCCCATCTACCTCGAATTATCCATGCACTACTGTATTTGTTTCCGTACCAATGATCACCGTACTTGAAACAGTTTTTTATGCAACTCTAAAGTGAGTGAAAATCCCATAGACATTAAAGTTACTCTTGAGACTAGAATATCGAGGATAAACCTAATAGATTTATTACATTGCTTACCGAAAACGTTTTGATTACTGCAATATACATTGGGAAGAACTATATCCTGACATATAATCTTCAGAGATGTAGAAATAAAGAATTTTAAATATTTACCATTGCTTAAACCGCCTGAACTGCTCTCTAGTTTAATTGGCATATTAACACCTATGATACATGTAAGTACTTAAAATGTTTTGCCCTTATGTTCATAGAATCTGTGTATATATCCACGTGTTCTTTCTTTGCTACATTATTTATATCTTTCAAACTATTTTTGAGTATTTTGGATTAAAATAAAAATCTTATAATTGATAAAAATGATGTTGTATGGCCTATAAATAACGCTAGTTCTTCAATACTTTGGTCATTTATTTGGAAGAGTTGAGATAATGTTGCCAAGTGTTTCATTAGAGTCCTCGATGTAAGTACTTCAGGAATTTAAAACATGCTATTTTAGCATGCTTTTGTAAAACTTTATAAATAATTATGCGGTTACTGGTATTTGTGTTTGCAAAAACGCAAGTGTTATCGTCAAGAACGGAATTATTTCTTGAACTTATTAGCAAATAAATATAAAATCCTAATATAAAAAAAATCTCATAAAATAACACTCGATAGTTTACGAGACTGTACCACTCCCATTATATTACATCTGTCAATTCCTTCAAACATACACTGTTGGTTCTCTGGGAAGGACATACAGCTGTGACTCAATTCTGATATGGAAACATAAACAGCCGACACTCTGAAAGACATTCTGACGCGTTTGTTTACTTGATGACCAAACTTATCTTAATGGTCCGGTCAATGCATCTCGTTCTTTTCCCTTGGTGCTCTTAGATACTATAGGATCGATAAAGTATTTATTTTTTAATTTAACTTGCTTTTCAAATTAATTGTCATATCATCTCTTTCCGATTTTAATAATCTAAAAGTGACTATTATTTGCTGTATATTGTTACAATTTGGTAACATTACAAACATGTTAACACTTGTATTAACAGATGTAACACTTAATATGGCCTACGCCATATATATTCACTAAAAGTTAATACCAATGTATTCAATAAACATATTAATAAAATAAAATAAAGACTACCAGCGGCTAAAGTCGAGGATAGAAACAAATGTTTCCGTCTTTATACGACCATTTTGACGCTGGGAGAATACGATAAAATATTTACGTTTACGCCGTATGTAAATGAGAGAAAGAGATGGAAAAGATAGAATGCAGAAAGTCAGTTTTTCGGGCATTCGTCCACGAGAGTACTTGTCGAGTGCGAGGCTTTATCTTTGTATGGCTTGGACCTATGTTTGTTTACACCAGACAGTTTGATTTCGTAATATAAACTGACAACACTCGCACAGATGTCATTTAGGTTCATGTATACAATACAGAGATTAACGAAAGATGATTCAGTATTTATTGAACTTTAACTACCGTCCTGCACATTTCTGTCACATTAGTACTGCCGTTGTAGCTCACAGGCACGAAATTTCTAAGTGTGATTTATTGTGCGGTTTAACAATTTATCTTGCATTTACTTTATAAAAATTGTTTTTGAATATTCTGGTTGCATGTGACTAGGGTAAACGTAGTTTTATGAGATCAGTTATATTTTATTTACTAATTGAAAACTGTAGTAAATAAAACCTTCTACAGATTTTAGCGCAGTTTAGCTAAAAAGACTTATAATCGCACGATAATTAACATACACTAATTATATCTTGTTCACTGATTGTACACACTTAACTTTATGTACAAGATAACATTTGACACATTATAAGCTTTATTTATGGAAACGCATTAGAAATAATAACTCAATTTTGACAGCAGTATTTACACAGCGGCTCAGAACATTCTAGACATATTGGCTGTTCAAAGTCAGCTTACAAAGTGTAACTAGTCCTTCTATTTTTTGTTGCTGAACAAATTCTACATTGTTTATAATAATTTATCTAACCCGTCGCTGATGGTCAGGCACGATGACGGTAGTTAAAGGTTAAGCTTGGCATTTGTAGATATTGGCATAATAGGTTTTCTGAATATATAAACTGATCAAGATAAGTCGATGAAATGATGTGGGTCAACAAATTCTCTTTGTCGTTTATTTTAAGTTGTATAAAGGTTGAAAAAATATAAGGTCTACTTATTTATTTACGGTTATAGTAGAAATTTTTCATTAACGGATGGTTGAAAAGTCATCCGCTGCACCAGCTAACGATAGATTTAAAAGAAAAAAAGAAAATAACACGAAAAGAGAGAAAATTAATTACCCGAAGAAGAATGAGAAAACAAACATAAATGTTTAGATAGTCTAAGTAAAAATGGAAAGAAAATATATGACAATTAGGTAGACAATATACATTATTTTAAAAATTAAATAAAAAATTTAATTTTTATAAAATTATCAATTTGGGACAAACGGTTATCTTTTGAAATTGAATCGTTCGAGCATACAGTCTTTAAAATTCTTAAAGCACATGGACAGGCTGCATTGAAACACTGCTTCAAGCTCTAAAGATTAGTTTGACAGACATGACGTAAACAAACGTGCTAGAACTGCTATCGGAGCGCCGAATGTTTATATTTTCATATCACAGACATTTCTGTCAATAGATGTAGCACAGCTTCTGTCCAATACAAGGTCGGGAACCCGACTCTTTCTTTTGGTTATGTTGCATAGTTGGAAACATGCCAATTTCGGGCGATTTATTGTCAATGGGTTATAATCACCCCTTGGTAACCCCTTACATCTTATTTTGATGACAAGGGACTAGGACCTTCGAAAATCTTCGAATGACCATTTTTGGGCAATATTTTAGATTCTGGCAAGTTTTACCTCAGATCACCCACAGCGACACCCGCAGTCCTATCCCGGATTGTACATGGCCAACTTCGGTGCTAGGATTAGACTCAGCATCATTAAAAACCCCCAGTGATCATTTTATATCGATCTCTTGGCCTCTGACCTTTTTACCCCAATTCTCTCTTTGCTACTCCCGTAGAGCCTACACCTGTCCCTCCCTGGTGTCTTTCGATGACGGCATTCAATTCAGCATCCTCAAAAACCTCCGAGTGGTAAATTTCATGTAATGTTTTGACTTTTGACATTTTTACCCCAAATCATCCCTTTGGCACTCACGTACAGTCACATACGTCCATCCCCGGTGACTTTCGATGACGCCATTGATATCAGCACGCTCAGAAACCCCCGAGCGGTTATGTTCCAGCGATTTTTTATACTTCTGACATTTTCACCCCAATTTACCTCTTTGCTAGTCGCGTGGAACCACACCAGTGGATCCCCGGTGACTTTCGGTGACGGCATTGAATTCCGTATAATCAAAAATTCCCGAGTTCTTATTTTCTAGTACTTTTTTGACTTTTGACATTTCTACCCCAAATCATCCCTTTGGTACTAACGTAGAGTCACAACCGTCCATCCCCGGTGACTCTAGATGACGTCATTGAATTTAGCATCCTCAGAAACCCCCAAACGGTCATTTCCCGCGATTTTTAGGCATCTGACATTTTGACCCTAATTCAACCCCATTGGTGCATGGGTTTAGCCTCACCAATACATCCCCGGAGACTTTCGTCGATGGCATTGAATTCAGCGTCCCCAAAAACCTCCGTGCGGATATTTTCCAGCGATTTTTTGACTGCTGACATTTTCACCCCAATTCACCCCTTTGGTACTCGCGTGGAACCACACCAATGCATTCCCGGTGACTTTCGATAATATCCGCCTTATCAAAATTCCCAGAGTTGTTATTTTCTAGTATTTTTTTTGACTTTTTACATTTCTACCCCAAATCATCCCTTTGCCACTTACGTAGAGTCTCATCTGTCCATCCCCGGTGACTTTCGATGGCGGGATTGAATTCAGCATCCTCAAAAACCCCGAGTGGTTATGTTCCAGCGATTTTTTGAGTTTTGACTTTTTCACCCCAACCACCCCTTTGGTACTCGCGTGGAACCATACCAGTGCATCCCCGGTGACTTTCTGGGACGGCATTAGATTCCGCCTTACCAAAATCGCCCAAGTGGTTATTTTCTAGTTATTTTTTGACTTTTGACTCTTTTACCCCAAATCATCCCTTTGGTACTTACGTAGAGTCACATCCGGTCCATTCCCGGTGACTCTAGATGACGCCATTGAATTTAGCATCCTCAAAAACCCCCGAACGGTAATTATCCCGCGATTCTTAGACATCTGACACTTTTACCCTAATTCAACCTCTTTGGTACATGGATTTAGCCTCACAAGTACATCCCCGGAGAATTCCGATGACGGCATTGAATTCAGCATCTTCAAAAACCCCCAAGCAGTTATTTTTCAGCGATTTTTTGACCTCTGACATTCTCACCCCAATTCACCCCTTTGGTACTCTCGTGGAACCACACCAATGCATTACCGGTTACTTTCGGTGAGGGCATTGAATTCCGCCTCATCAAATTTCCCCCGAGTTTTTATTTTCTAGTAATTTTTTCACTTTTGACATTTCTACCCCAAATCATCCCTTTGGCACTCACGTAGAGTCTCATCTGTCCATCCCCCGTGACTTTCGATGGCGGCATTGAATTCAGCATCCTCAAAAACCCCCGAGTGGTTATGTTCCAGCGATTTTTTGACTTTTGACTTTTTTACCCCAAATCATCCCTTTGGTACTTACGTAGAGTCACATCCGGTCCATCCCCGGTGACTCTAGATGACACCATTGAATTTAGCATTTTCAAAAACCCCCGAACGGTTATTATCCCGCTATTCTTAGGCATCTGACATTTTTACCCTAATTCAACCCCTTTTGCACATGGGTTTAGTCTCACCAGTACATCCCCGGTGACTTTCGATGACGGCATTGATTTCAGCATCCTCAAAAACCCCCGATTGGTCACTTTCCAGCGATTCTTTGTCCAAATCAAATATATACATTACGTAGTACGATTGATATCCATGTGGATGCCAGCAATGTTGCCAAGTTTGTGGCTGCCATAATGTTAGAGAATGGTTGAAATATACAGTAAATTTATATACAGGAGGTGACTATGCTGCCCCTGGCGGAAATGTTACGAACTTGTGATATACAAATCCCGTTCACTCTGCTATCAATACGAGCACCGTTTGGTTATTACAAATTATTTTTTAAAAATTCAGAACGACCATAGAACTTCCAAATACAGTATAGCTCCAATAAAACACTTCTTTTTACACTTATTGACATGGTTTTTATTTCGATTATTGTCAGAGGGTGTTACATTACCATGGATTACTATGTGGCAGCCGTATACGGCTGCCACAAGTACCCGGCTGCCAGTTTGAATGCAAAATGACCAATGTATGGTCTCCGTATTGTTAGCAGGCTGTATATATATATATATATATATATATATATATATATATATATATATATATATATATAATATTAATAATATATAATATAAGGAATTTAAATAGTAAACTTGATCACTTATCGTTAAATTCAATTTAGTAATGCCAAATTAGAATATAAGAACAGAATTTTAGAAAAGAACTAAATAAAAAAGAATGTTTCTAGTAATAAATTTCAGTATAGTTTTCCTTTCGGATATCAAAACCGAATTAGTTACTGAAAATATTTTAATACCAACTTTAAAAATTGTATAATATTGTATTAATATACTGTAGTTTTGTTTAGAAATATTTTATTAAATTTGTAGTTGGCAAATGGAGATAGAGGTGTACCGGAATACACTTACTTCAGAATTGTCCACACATTCCGAAGCAATTATTTGTACTTTCACACCATAATGTTACACGCATCTCAGATATACTACACACAACGCGTTCATAAGAATCAAACAAAGAACATTGTAGTTAGTCATACAATAGTACAGTCGGGTTTACTTTATGTCCACAGAGAAAATATAAAAGCAGTAGAACGGAGCAGAGTATACCTCGTAACCTTACACAAAGGTGTCTTTATGAACTACAAAACCATTAGTTGCAAATTATATTACCCTTTAATTTATACAATGGAATGGCCCTTTGTTCAATTCAATGTAGGAAAGTTTAGCTGTAATAAAACATTTTCTAAACAAATAAACTGAAATCACAAACCTTTAGTTTTTGCCTCTGTAACAATGGAACATTATGTTACACTAAACCGTGATATAACAACAAAATATCCAGAGAACAAAGATTCATATCGCAAAAACAAAGCAGAGAAAATTACCTTACGTAAGATAACCGATTGATGAATGTGGTTTTCAACTTTATTATTTCATTGCAGTACATAGGATAAAGGTAATTTTTCACTTCGCACACTAATAGCTCGTATAAGTAGGCTTTGTTGTTATTTTTAAAAAACAAATCTTTCCCAACCGGATTCTCTGACTATACTGCATTGCCAAGTACAATGCTATGGTTCTTTCTTTTATATAGAAACATACATATAAATGTATATATTATGAATAATTCAGGGTGGCGCACGTAATTATAGACCCATAAAAATTGCAACATAATTATTGAAATGAAATGGGTTTATTTACGTCATATCTTGGATTATTGTAACAATTTATATATACAATAAAGACCGTCTAGAACTCCTTGACAAGAATTGCGTCACTCACCAACTTGCTGTGATAAATGCCTAGTCGACTTACGGACTGTATCTATCTATGAGCTGCGATGTTAGCAACAACTACAGAGGTTCTGAGTAAATTCGGCTTATTTCTTGATGTATTTACACCTGTGCTCGTACTACGCCATGTTCCTAACAACACGAACCATCTTCTTACCTGGAACCGTACTCCCTGGGTATTTCTTACGAAATTTTTCACGCGTTTCATTAATGGAACCGCTTCTGACACAGTACTCTGCAATAAACACTCTCTGTTCCACTGAACACGACTGCGTTGTGCCAAGTAACCAGTCTATTTCCGAGGTGTTTGTTACGTTATTATGTCCTTTCCATTTGCAGGTTGTACTAGGTAAGGGAAAATGAGGGAATTTCTCTTGATTGCGGATAAACATTACAAAATACCACCAAAAACTACAGGTACTTTTATGTGCGCCACTCTGTATTATTTAAATTATAATAAGGAAATATTTACATTGTATTTTTGATTTATACATTTTCTTGTGTGACAATACGAGGATTGATGAGTCTTTCATCAAGTATTAATTTTTTTATCTCATGTTAATCTATGTTATCAGATATACAATATTTCCTTGTTTCTACCTCGATCTAAACTATCAGATATACATGTTCCCGTGTTTCTAGGTACTTTCTATTTGTCGTGTTCCTCAGAGTTTTCTATATCATAAAATATACATTTTTCTGTGTTCCTAAGCACTTTCCCCATTATCAAATATACATTTGGCTGTATTCCTAAGCACTTTCTACATTATCAGATATACATTTTGCCATGTTCCAAAGCATTTTCTATATTTTCAGATATACATTTTTCCATATTCCACATCACTTTCCTCATTATCAAATATACATTTTGCTGTGTTTCTAAGCACTTTCTACATTATCAAATATACAATCTGCCATGTCCCAAAGCATTTCTATATTTTCAGATATACATTTTTCCCTATTCCAAAGCACTTTATTCATTACCAAATATACATTTTGCTGTATTTCTAAGCACTTTCTATATCATCCTATATATTTTTTCCTGTGTTCCTAAGCACTTTCCCCATTATCAAATATACATTTTGCTGTATTCCTAAGCAATTTCTACATTATCAGATATACATTTTGCCATGTTCCAAAGCATTTTATATATTTTCAGATATACATTTTTCCATATTCCAAAGCACTTTCCTCATTATCAAATATATATTTTGCTGTATTTCTAAGCACTTTCTATATCATCAAATATACATTTTCCTGTGTTCCTAAGGACTTTCCCCATTATCAAATATACATTTGGCTGTATTCCTAAGCAATTTCTACATTATCACATATACATTTTTCCATGTTCCAAAGCCCTTTCTACATTATCAAATATAGCCTACATGTTGCTGTGTTCTTAAGGACTTTCTACATTATCAGATATACATTTCGCCATGTTCCAAAGCATTTTCTATATTTTCAGATATACATTTTTCCATATTCCAAATCACTTTCCTCATTATCAAATATACGTTTTCCTGTGTTCCTAAGCAATTTCTACATTATCAGATATACATTTTGTCAGGTTCCTAAGCATTTTCTATATTTTCAAATATACATTTTTCCATATTCCAAAGCACTTTCCTCATTATCAAATATACATTTTGGTGTATTTCTAAGCACTTTCTATATCATCCTATATATTTTTTCCTGTGTTCCTAAGCACTTTCCCCATTATCAAATATACATTTTGCTGTATTCCTAAGCAATTTCTACATTATCAGATATACATTTTGCCATGTTCCAAAGCATTTTCTATATTTTCAGATATACATTTTTCCATATTCCAAAGCACTTTCCTCATTATCAAATATATATTTTGCTGTATTTCTAAGCACTTTCTATATCATCAAATATACATTTTCCTGTGTTCCTAAGGACTTTCCCCATTATCAAATATACATTTGGCTGTATTCCTAAACAATTTCTACATTATCACATATACATTTTTCCATGTTCCAAAGCCCTTTCTACATTATCAAATATAGCCTACATGTTGCTGTGTTCCTAAGAACTTTCTACATTATCAGATATACATTTTGCCATGTTCCAAAGCATTTTCTATATTTTCAGATATACATTTATCCATATTCCAAATCACTTTCCTCATTATCAAATATACATTTTCCTGTGTTCCTAAGCAATTTCTACATTATCAGATATACATTTTGTCAGGTTCCTAAGCATTTTCTATATTTTCAAATATACATTTTTCCATATTCCAAAGCACTTTCCTCATTATCAAATATACATTTTGCTGTATTCCTAAGCAATTTCTACATTATCAGATATACATTTTGCCATGTTCCAAAGCATTTTCTATATTTTCAGATATACATTTTTCCATATTCCAAAGCACTTTCCTCATTATCAAATATATATTTTGCTGTATTTCTAAGCACTTTCTATATCATCAAATATACATTTTCCTGTGTTCCTAAGGACTTTCCCCATTATCAAATATACATTTGGCTGTATTCCTAAGCAATTTCTACATTATCACATATACATTTTGCCATGTTCCTAAGTACTTTCTAGATGATCAGATATTCACATTGCTATATTGCTAAAACATATTTTAAAAAGATAAAGCTGGATTATATTCAATGTATTCTACTGTAAAAAAATCAAAAAGAATAAAATTTAACTTTCTCCAAGTCCTAAGACGTCCTTTAAAAGCACGAAACAACCCATATTCAATTCCAACTCTATTTAAAAAAAACAACCCTTATCATATTTTTCTAGCCTCGGTCACTCTAAATTGGCAGACGCTGCAAGCGCTCAAGGGGGCACAAAATGCCCCTTTTTAAAGTGACTGATTGACAGATGCATTAAATAGATCGAACATCCAGCAGCCAAACGTTTCTGTACAACAAATAAGCCTAGAATGCATTATCTTGATGCAGTATTGCATTATGTTTTGTTTTTGCAGAATATTCATTGCGTCATGCAAGGAACTGTTTCTAAGTTTAAATTCAGTTATTGTGTCTAATTGTTTGGTCAAGTATTACACATCACATCACGTCATACGTAATAAACTGTGCATAATATGACAAAGATTTTACTCCAATAAATGCGCAGTGTTAATATTTCCCGGAATCCGAGTTAACCTACAACGGGCACGCTTTGTGATCTAATGAAACTATATCAAACAGTTTAACCGATATTGTAGACAAACACGGAACGACACACCATAATAAAGCTTTCATTCTGAGTGTTTGCATATCTGTGATTAAGCAATGGTAGGCAGAACGGTTCAACTATTAATTATTCCTCATATACCCGAGAACAACATTTACCAAACGTCACTGGTGTATTCCAAGAATAATCACTATTTGTAACAAACCGCTTCTGTTGTGTATGAGACATAATTAAAGGAAGAACCGGGGACGTGTGATTGCAATGCGCAGCCTTATACCAAGTGCTCAAAGCGACATGTAAAGGGCTGTAAGAATAACAAAGTGCAACACGGTTTAGGTTTAAAATAGTAAAAATAATGACAAAGCTGTTGAAAATGATATTGTAAATAGTTATTCAAACTATATAATAATGTTCGTGTATTTTTCGTTTTAGGTATTAATTTTGAATTTTTTATTTTTTTTCAACCCGTTAGCTAATTTAATAACCAATAAACAATTCCAAAGGAAGTTTTTTTTAGTAAGCATAGTTATTTGGAGTTGTAATAAAAATGTTGCAAATTTTAATAGATGACTCCCTATATCATAATTAATCAAATTTGACTGTTTAGTTGTCTGGTATTTAATAAATAATAAGCCCGTAGTGATGGCTACTAAACGGAGATGTGTTACAGGATGCTAATCAGGTTATTGATATAGTAGAGCCTCCTTAATTCTGCTCTCTTTAACACGGATCTCTTGACAAATCGGAATATTTTTGAGCTTAGGTTGTTCTAAAATATTAGGAAATTAAATTGGAAAGTAACTCTCTGCACAGCGATCGTCTATCCAGATTTATTGCCTAGACTGTACATGTCAGTTTGATGAAAATATTGATTAGGTATAAATAATTCAAGTTTGAATCAGTTGATTAGGTTTTTCAAGTGCTTCCGATTAGTGCCATTGAAATTTGGTTGGATGAAGGCAGTAATGGCACACGTAGCTATAGTGGACATTAAGTCATAAAGCTTATGTGTTCTATACTGATTTGATGGAGACAGTCCATAACCTTTTTATTATTTTGTTCCCAATCAGGGGAGGTCCTAGACAAATGTTGCGAAGAGGGGTATAAAAAGTGTAAACCCAAAACTTAGATAATTTTCATTATTATATTAAAATTACATTGGTGCGTAAAAAGACAGTAAATTGTGATACATTTTGTGTCTAAATTACTACATTTTGACTGATTGACTCAGTCTATATCTCAAAAGGAAAACATTTTAATACTAAACGGTGATACTTTTCAGCCACTTCATTAGTTATACTTTCTGCAGTGACAACAATGTCTTTGTGAATAAAAAGCAATGCTAGGTCGTTAAGTCTCTCTGCATCCATAGAATTTCTTTAATAGTTTAAATACGCAAACTGGAGAAAGATCTTCCCTCAGATGGTTACTGGAAATATACAGCTTATATTTAATTCGTCGTATATACACAGGTAACTAATTTCATCACATGCATTAAAAGGAATAATATAATCTTCTGGGCTCGGTCCTGCTTTTTCTTTATACAGTTTCATAAAATGTCTTCTCCAAATTTTCTGTTCATCATATAGAACACTAGTTGGTTTTTGTATCCTAACTTTTAGCTTAGAAAAAATTATAGTGTTTTAATATTTCGGTAGGGATACATCCTCCCCTCGGACCATAACCGGTTCCCCAGTACATTTGTAGGAGGTGGTAGGGAAAAGGTTTAACAGCGAAAGAACGAGGTTAGAAACAGAGAAGATAAAGTATTTTTCAGATACCTTTCTTTACTATATCGATTAAGATATAAAGAAGATTTGTAAGGAGGTTTATTATTTGTAATAATACAACCCTACATAAATTTAATTAAGTAACGTATTATGGACATAGCGATATTTATTGCCCAAGATACTCAGTTGGCCCTGAGTCGCTCTGCGTACAAACTCACATTAAAATTCCTTATTTTAGAAAATACTGTATATTTTAGAACAATCCTTACAGAATATTTTAAGATACGCTTTAATTTTAAATTCTATATGGCAATTTTTTTAATGTTTATTTAAACGCAAAATTTTTAATTTGTTATGTATTCAGTTTTTTTTATTGTTTCAGGTAACACTTGAGACTTTTTGATGTGTGAAACGAAATGAGTTACATAAGAATTAAATGACCGGTGAGTATAAATAAAATATCATTATTATATTTTAATTATATTGTTTTATAAGAGGTGTAATGTTAGGTTATAAATTCCTATATTACGTGTTGGAAAATTAAATTCCTTCATTTAGCTCACTCTATCCTAATATTGATAATATAATTTATATATATATATATATATATATATATATATATATATATATATATATATATATATATATAATATGTACAAATTTCCAATCGGTAATAAAATACGATGTTATTCATCCTATCAGTTTCAAATACATTTTATTTCCGCAAATAGTGGATGACTATTAATGTTAATAGATTACAGGTTTGAAAAAATATTTACTCAACAGCTAAATTATAAACGTTTAGGGAGTCTATGTCGGATTCAAACTGAGTTTTTTCAAGTTGAAAGTCTCTGGCACTGAACCAACATTCCCATTGCTAGAAATCTATTTCTCAAATATGTACAAGACTTTTTTTGCCCCCATCTAGTCGTCGAAACCTCTATTGCACAACCTTAACTTTTTATCATGGTTACCAGGCAATATCATAAATAATGCTCTATGATTAAAAATGAATGAAAACAATAAAACAAACAAACGAACAAACTGGATTAACAGTATCCAACCTTGCTCCATAAACGGACAAAAGGAAACTACAAAACAATGCAAGTGACGAAAAAGAAAGCGCATAAATAGTAAAAATCAAAAAAATTACCCAACGCTATACATAGAAAGGAAAATGGAAAATTTTGTAGAACATTTGCTATTTATTTGGCCACCTAATATTGTTCTTATGTACATATATATTAATTGTAATTATAAAATATGAATAAATAAAAAGAATAAAACAAAACAAAATGCTTCGTGTTGATTTAAGTAGGAATTGACTTAAAAATAACAAACTTTTATATTACTTGTTAAACTATCAATTGAGTACATTAACGCAAAATTTATCTTTGCTAAATCTACAGTAGGCCTAATGTTTATGTGACCTATTTCATTAGAAAAACGCATGAAGCAACGAGCGTAACATAAAAGCCAGAACACTTTACAAAGTGATTGTTACAATTAACTGGAGCATCCAAACAAGCAATAAAATATGTTTGGCGCATAAGGCCTCGCCCTAAAATCAATTTGTATTACCTAATGGAGTTTTTAATTTATCGAAAGCCCACGTGTTCAGTGACACAGGTTGTCACGTATATCTACTATATTGGCCTCATGTCAGCGACATCCAGGCAAATATTGACCTAAGAGCGGCCTACCTTGCGGAATGACAGGGCAAAATATTAAAAAGGGGTTTTAGATGATTGGGTCTTTCACATTGTTTCGTTCAGTTCTTTTAGTATGTGTAGAGGGACGACCAGGAAAATTGTTTTTTTTTTATTCGATTGAGCTATACAATTTTACTTTTATTTTATTAATACCCGTTCGGTTCCTTATAGGTTCAATTATATTACAGATATAATTACGAATTTTGGGCATTTAGAAAGGTTAAGTATGAAACGTAACATGACATTATAGTACATTACAGATATAATATTAGTCTGATTACATTAGGAATACATTTGAGTGTTCTCTTCTGCCTCTCCTAACAATAAAACATGTTAATTCTTGACACGTTTCGGAATGTATCCATTTTTAAATCTTTAAGTGTACTTTTTAATTATAAAAATCGGTCCCCCATTGATTACCTCGTCAACAAAGAACAATGTTTCAATACAACTAATTACTTGTAAATTTTATTTCTGAACTTTTGGGTGTTTTACCAGTTTTCTAAAGAGTACCCGAATTGCCGACAAACAAGTAATATATATAAATATATATATATATATATATATATATATATATATATATATATATATATACAATTAAAGTCAATTTCAACTTGCGTCAACAAAAAAAAAAACTTTATATAACTTTTTATTAAATAGATACAATTAATATAAATATGAATACACAAGTTGCAGAATTTCAATATTAAGTGGTAAACTTGAACGCAAAATTATTTAATTAAATTTATTTATTGAAATAAAATTTGAAAAACTGTTTGAACATCAAGTTTCTACTACAAGTTTAATTATGTATTTGAACTTGAGTGGATGAATAAAAAGTATTTTATTATTGAACATTTGAACATGATATATAAATATACTCTTTATAGGAAGAGTGTGAACAAAGAGTAGGAAATGAAAAAAATGTTACATTTTAAACCTTCTCCTACATTTGGGTCTCCAAAGTTTCAATATACGGAGGATGTTTGGGCGTGAGTGGGTGTGTGTGTGTATGAGAGAGAGTGTACGTATGTGAAGATAAAGGATTAAAACTAGATTCAAGAGAAAACAAAAGATTTTATTCTACAAAAACCAATATTAACACACCGGAGAAAACGATTAGGGGAAAAATATCAAAAAATAATTTACCAATTGCAGTAAGCACGAATCTTTATTCGGTTTAAAAGTTATAAATGTGATTATATCTCCATTTTGGAACAAACTTAGTTGAATTTTTGGAAATTTTAGCTACTCAGGCCACAATTTTCGTTGTGTTTGAGGCTGGTTGGTTAGGAGCCGAGTGGTCGGTTTGATATAGAGTGTAACGCGTTATATATGAGAATATTTCTTCTTGTATATAGCATTAGCTTTAGAGTCTCATCGATGCCACGCTTACAGCAAATATTTTTATTTAACTAGGAGGAAAACTGTATTAATAATTACTGTCTACAGTACGAAATGTTTATTTTGAAATCACGACATTATGTTTAAGTAAAGTAAGTTTATAATTAAAAACGGAATTTATTAGAATAATTGAAAGGTCGGAATATAAATATGAAGCAGGCTATAAGAAGGTAACTTTATTACGGTCGCTAGTACTCTGGGGTAATTAAATTGTCAACAGAACGAAGCGTTCTCCATGGAAACGCTGTAACGCGGGCTTAACTCAATTTAAAAGCTACCTCCACAGTAAACTTAAAGCTTCAAAATAAATATAATTTAATACCGCACCAGAAAATGTTTAACAATGTTTTTTTAATTCGCTGAATTTAACCTTTTTGCTTACACGCTGGGGGAAAGGGTTATGTCTTTGTAACTTGCATGAATTAAACGTTTATTCCTAATATGGCCAACTAGATATTTCAAAAACTACTTTAACCTGTAGATATATTAATATTTAAACCTAAATAATATTCTCATAAATAACAACTAAATTTTATAGCTTTTATTCAAATATTTACTGCATTCCAAAATTTACATCGAGAAGTTACCGGTGACCATTGTTTCGACTAGAAGTGCCATTGTTAGAAGGGAGAATTATTTGCTTGTAAATATTGTCTACATATGTAGCTAGTGTCCAATATCTGTACAATTATTAGGTTTCAAATCCTCAGGGTTGCAGCTTAACCACAACGGAAGTACAAGTTTTGATATGCACGCCTTTTCAATTTCGAGCAGGCAGAGGAAGGAGTGCATGTCATTCCTGCCATTGATTCACTAACTAGGTATTTATAAGGTATTATCCCTTTTCCCTTAACATAAGGGATTCCCAGAACTTCTTAGCGAAGCACTTGCCGTACTGTTTCATTTCGCTATCCCCTACGGAAAGACCTTATCAGCTTTGTACATTGCCAATCAATCCTGTTTCCATTTCTCTGGATAAGGTTTATTAACTGCATAAGAATGTGAGATGGAGGCAGAGGATGACACCCAGGATAGATGGACGGGTAAACAAAAATATTAGGCTATAGAATAAAACGATCTTGGTTTTTGCTTCGGAAACATTGTGTCACGTTTTGCGTGCTTCTTGAAAGCAGCTAAACCATTGCTATCATTTAGTAACTTAGAGAAACGATTGGTTGTATATTGTAAATGTAAACAAGTAATATAAAAAAATCTTTAAGCAATTCTTACTGAAGTAAAAAAGACAAAAAAAAAAAAAAAAAAAAAATATATATATATATATATATATATATATATATATATATATATATATATATATATATACATATATATAATATATAATAATAATTATTATTATATATAATAATATATTATAATATGTAATATTTATATAATTAATATATATATATATATATATATATATATATATATATAAATACATACATTTGTCAGAATACCAACATTAAGTGGCGAAATATAAAGCGAATTTCCTTGTAATTTTCAATTATCCTTTCTATACATGGGAATGAACTATTATTTTTGTTTGTCACTATTTATTTGTTTTTTCTTTTGTCACTTGAATTGTGTTGTAGTTATTTTTCGTCAGTTTTTGAAGAAAGATTGGTTAATCCAGTTTGTTTGTTTATTTTATTCTTTTCACCCATTCTTAATCCTTAAGGATTTAAGATATTGTGTGGTAACCCATGGTAGCCATTTCAGTTTTATACAATGGAGGTTATAATCAGAACCAGATGAAAGAAAATGAAAAATTAATATACTTTTTGAGAAACAGTCTAGTTATGGGAAAGTTGGCTCAGTGGCAAGAGCACCTGACTTTCAATATGATGATAGTTCGAATCTGACTTATAACCGCAAAAGTTTTATAATTAAATTATTGTATAAATATATGGAAACACTCTATTAACACCAACTGTCGTCCATAACAGGTTTAAGGAAATTTATTTGAACTTGATAGGATGAATAAAAACGTATTTTATTAAAAATTGAAAAATTTCTACAAAATGCATATCGGGAAAGTGTGAACTAATAGAAACAATTTAATTGTAATAGTAGGTAGGTATTGAATTTTTAGTGACCTTATAGAAGACATCGTTTTGTGAACATTGTTGTAAAACTATTGCATACATACATAAATATATATATATATATATATATATATATATATATATATATATATATATAAATATATAAATATATATACATATATATATATATATATATATATATATATATATATATATATATGTATGTATGTACATAATTTTTTTTAAATGTTTTAAAGTTTTTAACCATATTTAATATATATATATATATAACCTTTTTCTTATATATATATATATCTTTTCTTTGTACATAATGCCTCTTACAATTTAAACATTACTCAAACGAGAATTTTTATTTTGTGCGTAGGACATCCGGAGGTTTGGTCCTTACACATTAATCGCTGCCTACATATGCGCTTTTAAAACTAAATTGTTTTGTCGTAGGAAATATCTCATAAATGTAATTTACAACGATATTATTTGGTCAAAACCTTTGTATAAGGCTTATATATGCGAATTAAATCTCCTGACGTGATAGAATATTGCTACGTCTTGAAAACGTAATTATTTTGTAAATTTACACATTATACTTTTACAAAACATTAGTTTCTTCATGGTTAAAAACCAGCCTAACGAGAAAGGCTTTGTAATCATCCAAAACTCCATTTTGTATATGCATTCCGTTATCTATTCAACTCGAAACACGATATTCGCCATTAAATAGATTCCATAAATCACATCATTGTTGAAGAAGCATTCATTCATCTACAAAAACATTTCAATAAATTATCTCCGTCGGTTTGTGTAATTTACTGACAAACAATGCAGTGTATAAACCTCTTTTTGCATTCATATTGGTGCTATGGACCCGCGATTATATCACCCCGAGCGTGTTGGATTTTCATTGTTTCCTTCAGTATTAAACACAAAAGAAGAGTGTTTAAGTACACATTAAAGCAATAACAATGACTGAATAATGCAGTGCTCATTTAGTTATTGAACGAATTTACGTTATCAGAAGCAAACAATCAAGAAGGCCTTTTGTCCCAAAATTTTCAAAATCAATCCTCACATAAGCAACTAATAACACAAGAGCTACGGACTATATATAGTATATTTATTCAAACAAAAATATAACATCCTTTAAAAATATACTTTATCCATACTTGACCTGCATAAGTATTGGACCTGCATTTAATACTGTCGTAATGAAGGAACATTTAACCTCCTAAGAAAGTAAACGACTGTGAATTCGAAAGGTTTACGTGTGAAAAAACTAGCATTTCTTACAATATATAATGTAAACAATACTTATAAACAACAAATTTTAATTGAGTTAATAAATGATTCATTTGATAGTTTTGTATACGTTTATTTCTATTAACATAACCCCACAAGCTAAGCTCAAAGACAGGTTAAAAAAAATTAAGGTCTATTCCTACTTAGGGTATTACAGAAAAAAAGGACTATTTATTTTAGTTACTTTTTATTAAATAATTAAAAATAATGTAAATTACCCATGGATTAAAACTGCGGTCCCACCATATAACCTATAACATAAAAGCAGCTGATTTGTGAAATCATATGTTTTCACTTATTTAACCCAAATGAGACGAAATAGCTATAGACCTATTGCATAAATAACCTCTGTTGTGAAACGTCTTTCTCCAATACAAAACTAAAATTAATTATTGTATTTAACTAGCGCTACCCGGCACACGTTGCTGCGCCCGAAATCATAAATTTTGCTATAAGAAAAGCAAATCAAACATCTAAATAATTATTTCTCATTTATGGCAATGCTAGAGGATAGACAATGATTTTCCTCATTTCATTAGGCGTATATACATATAAAATTTAGGTGTTGGAACACGAGAGAAGAAAAAATATAATTATCCGTGGTAAAAGCTGGAGTGTTCCAAATTTAATCCAGCAATGGCCAATGATTGTCCTTGTGCCTTGTTTATAGTTATTGCGAATGCAAGTCGCAAAGAAAATTTTAGTCATTTGAAATCAATGGGTAGATCTGATTAAATCATTGGTATTCATGGAATTAAGAACATCTCTACTTTGAGCTTGCCTCCTGTAATTTCTGCCCGGATCAAGTTGTGTCTGTTTTTTTCTGGTTATTCTGGTACCATTGCACAGTTTTGATTGATTCAAATTTCCCATGGATATTATCGGCGATCCTACTTTTAATATCAATAAGTGTGATACCAATAATTGTTCATAGAATTTAGCAATTATAAACAGTTTAAAATAGTTATTATTGTATTTGTATTCTTACATATTGTTTAAAAATGTTTTAAAATAATTTTAGTAACACTAGATATACATTTTAACATTAGACTTATGGAAAGCTGTACACTGAACCATACAAAGCATCTGGGGATAGATTTACGCCAAACCTCACACGTACCATCCTGAGAACAAGTTAAACAATTCGTTCAAATATCATAACCTTCTGTTTAGCGGTTTAGGCGTTCATAAAACATGACATACACACATATATACATACTTCGGTTTTTGAACAATCATAAGCCTGTGGGGCGGAGTCCTGTGGATGGATCTACACCAAAAGTCACACAAACCATTTTCAGAATTTAAGCAATCACTCCAATATTTATTAACCTCTGTTTACCGGGCTAAACGTCCGTAAGACACATACATAAACATGCATATATCCATCGGTTTTTGAACCATCCTAAGCTTCTATTAGTGGAGCATTTGGTTGGATACACACAAAGCCTAACACTACGCATCCTGGGATTATGTTAAACAATCCCTCCAAACTTCATTTACGTATGTTCAGCTGTCTAGGCGTTCATAAGATATTTACACACACACACACACACACACACACACACACACACACACACACACACACACACACACACACACACACACACACACACACACACACACACACACACACACACACACACACACACACACACACACACACACACACACACACACACACACACACACACACACACACACACACACACACACACACACACACACACACACACACACACACACACACACACACACACACACACACACACACACACACATATATATATATATATATATATATATATATATATATGTTTCGACAATGGTCAAGTGACCGAAAGAGACCTCATTACATAAGGTAAATTTATTGCACTTAGTGGCGGAAAAAAATATTTTCGAGTAACAATAATAACTTCATATATATATATATATATATATATATATATATATATATATATATATATATATATTACATACATCAGTTTTTGAACTATTATAAGCCTCTAGGGCGGTGCACTGTAGATGCATCTATAACAAACCACACAAATAACCATCCTGACAATATGTTAAACAATCTCTCCAAATGTCATTAAAATGTTCAATGTGTTAGCCTTTCATAAGATTCATACATACATGCATCGTTTTTAGAACCATTCTAAGCCTCTGAAGCCATACTTCACATGTACCGTCCTGTGAATAGGTTAGAAAAATCTTTCCAAATTTCATAAACGTCTGTTCAGTGGTTTAGGCGTCCATAAGGTACATACATACTCATATGAAAATTTCATTTTTTAACCATCCTAAGCCTCTGGGTTGAGCCCTGTTAATGGATATGAACCAAACTTCACAGGAACCACCCTGGGAATGTGTTTAACAAACACTCCAAATTTTATCGACTTCTGGTTAGCGGCTTAAATGTCTATAACATACATAGTACATACATACATACATTAATATACACACGAACATTAATTTTTACAGTTATAGATAATATAATAATATTTGAAAAATAACTGAACACGAATAACCGACTAGCCGACATTAAGACACTTACTGTATTTTTTATAAGTAAACCTTTGCTAGTTCTGCATTTATAATATATAAGGGAGAGCTATCTGCTTTCTTCCCGTATACAGGATATTTCTCATGATGTAGGAAATTATTAATTGTTTTATCCCTAAATAGAGAATAGATAATATTGTTATTGCTTTGAACTGCAGAAAATAATTTAGTTTTTTAATAATAAGTAAATTAATTATTTGAAAGGGTTTTAGGGAATCGGTTGGATATACTATTAGCATACTTAAACATTTTAGTGAAGAGTTGAATAGGCTTTATGTTTCTATGAGTCTCGGTGTGATGGTCATATTTTAGTTCTAAGTCTTGTATTTAATAATGAAAGTAATTTAGATATTTGTCTAAAAGCTTTTTATGCGACAAGAAGAAACACTTACAAGAAGAAGAGTGACATTCCAAAAAGAGTGTAATTGGGGTAGTCTGTATGTCATCTCTAGAGCTCAAGTCCTTTAAATGATCTGTAAAATTATGTGTAAAATACCACGGAGTGGAAGGGAGAGAAATAGAGACGAGAGAGAGAGAGTGTGTGAGAGAGAGGGAGAGAGAGAGAGGAAGAAATGAGGGAATGAGAAAAAAAGAGAAGAAGGTAGGAATAATAAAGAGAGAGACGGGGAGAGAGAGCACAGTAGGAACAAAATATTTTACTAACCATCGTTTAGATTATTCAAGAACTCTTTGAGTGTTTAATCTGTTGTCTTTTTTTAAAATTAAAATTGTTTCTTTTTAAATACGCTCTTTATACATTTGTTTTTTTTTTCACAACAATGGAACCACTAAATAAAAATCACGATTGCAAGAATAATTCAAATGTTCCAATTAATTATTATTTCAAAAAAGGTTTATCCTGTAATTTTTCAGGGAGTTGAAACCTACATAAAATAGTTCAGCTGACTATTATGTTGGTGTAGCCTTGTTATTTAAGTATTTTTGCACAATAATTATTTTTAAAATTAGTTAGATATAATAGTTTTTACTTAATTAGGGGCATTCTTCGTTGCTACCTATCCGTGGTCTTGCACAGGATATGTTTATCTTATTCCTTCCACCATTTCTATCGGTCATATACACATTATTGAATTTTTTTTCATTGCAATATGTACATTCTCAAATAGAATCTCGGACGCCCCTCATCTACAATTAATTTTCAATTCCAAGTTCCTAATGGTATTCGTGGCTAAAACATTCTTTGCAAACGCCCATACTGAAGTAGATTTTTGTGTTTATATCTCTTCATTTACTATTTCTTTTTAATAGGTTGTTTCGTATTGTTTTATTTCCTAACTTGCCTCTTAACATGACCCATACACCTATCCCATTGCATTTATCCTGTTTTCCATTCGTTTATTTGCCACCTATATCCCTGAACTCTACAATGAATTATTATTGTTTTAAACTTTTGCTCTTCAGTTTTGTTTGTAACGCCATCTTTCCTGAGTGTAACAATCGTGTTAATCTCTTTCCCTCTTTTTATGTTATGTTTGTTTCATCTGATCCTGTATATGTTCCCTCATGTGTTGGTACTCGTTTGTAGAGAATCCCAATAACTAGATGTTCTGTGGTATTGCCAACGCCTTAAATTGTGCCTTATAGCATATAAATGATATGTTCGTTGTCATCTGATAATAGTACGTAAAGATATACAAATACAAGCTTTAAATACAGTTTTCGTGAATTGTTTTTCATGTTTTATTAACTAAGATAATATTTAATTGTTTTTTCGAAAGTAGATTTGAATTTTAAAATTTTATCACAATTAACGTCATTTGTTAAAAGTTTTATTTTACCAAATACAGTAGAGTCTCGAAAGTCTGAGTCCCTATATTCCGAGCTTCCGTTAAATTAATGCCTTTTTCTATTTGAGCCTATTTTATCTGTTAAAAAGAAAACGAGTCGGGTGTCCAAGAAATGTTTATAACCCTTAAAAAATGAATCAAGGTATATTTATATCAATACGTCATGCAATGGACATGAGTAAGTCTACCAAGGAATGATTATATCAATACGGTATTTTTCTGCCTCTCCATTCTGTAGTATAATTCAGTTCATTAGTGCTCTACAGATTGGTGTGTTACCTAAATTCATCACTTGTGTTTGAATGTCCTTATCAGCTATGTTTACATGTGTGACAGAAGGTAAATGGGCCATAAATATCTTTCTTTGTTTACACTGCAAGTTTCGTCAGTCGACAAATATCCCTTAGAAAACACAAATGTCAAGCCGTGTGCGTGACATATCAGAAAATAAACTCTCTTGAAGCCAACAAGTCAATCAAACAATGACGACACTCATGATTAGCTGGACTGGTCTTTATTCCCGCTATTAATAAATCCGGTTCTGGCTGTCACCACATTGATCTGTATATGAGGGGTTTTACTGTGTTAAAATTCATTAGAAGTCCTATTTTTTTCTAATGCACAGGTAATCTAATGTATTTTCTAACTACATTGCACAGGGTACAAACATTTCTAATGCTTATTTCCGTGTAATCTGAGTTCTCGGTAATCTGAGAGGGTTTTGGTTCCATCTAAAGCGAATTCTCTAGGCTCTGCTGTATAATAAATCAATGTAAAACCAATTAAAATAACGATGAATTCAACCGCACGGTTAGGTATACACTTCATTCCTTGCATAAAAGTGAGTTAATAAAAGTAAACCTAATGCTACATGACGTCACTCCATACGTGTGTGGTAGGCACAGTGAATGATGTGTATATCTACTCTCTATTCTAGACGGACGTTACTTTAGAAAAGCGTACATCCTTTTGCAGTTTTATCGAAACAAATGCCGTTTCATAACTTTTCTACCCTTTTTATTTTTCTACAGCTCACATTTCCGGTACGGAAGAGCAATAACAAATTTCCGAGGAAACAAAAGGATAAGACAGATGCAATGAAGCCGGCAGGTAGATACGGCGGTTCACTAAATTACACGGGTCGCAATCTCAGCGCACATCTCCCGGGAGCCGCTGCCTCATTCTGGCCCTGCTTTATAGCACGCGTAAATAACTTAAGTGCCAAGTAGGGGCATAAATATTACCCTGCCATTCTCTTCCTTTCGCGGTGCATGCAACCGAACTCGTCTTCGTACGTTCGTTCCTAACTAGAAAAATATAGAGATCAATTTATATTTATACTCAAGTCGTGTTTGTATAATTGGATAAAGGGAAGACAAATAAAAATGTATCATATTTAAAACTTAATATATATGTCACTATCAAATCTCTAATATTAGTAAATGTTATGTTTTACTAGTATACCTCATAGAGTTTCCAACATGAGTTGGAAAAATTTTGAGATTTTGTAAATTTAAGATATTTTTTCTGGCGTTTGCCACTATAGTTTGAGAGGTGTTAGGTTTTGCCAATCTAAGTTGGTAACTGTGGGTATGGGAATAAATCATCCTTGAAGCAACGTACACAGGTTCAAAGAGTATATCTCGAGAATTTTATTAATCAATATTGTACACATTTTGCTTACATCATTATAAATACAAACATTGATTATCTCATTATTTTCTTCTCAGTAAATAAGGTTAGGTTAGATAAGGTTACGTTAGGTCAGGTTAGGATTAGGTAAGGTTAAGTTAATTAGGAAGTTGAGATTAAGTTAGGTTAGGTTATTCTTAGATGATATTAAGTTAGATAATGTTAGGTTTAGATGAGATTAGGTTAGAATAAGGTTAAAAAGGGTGAAGTAAGGCTGAGCCTAGGAGATGTTAGGTTAGATAAGGTAAGGTTAGGTCAGGTTAGGATTAGGAGAGGTCAAGCTAGGTTGTTCTTAAATGAGATTAGGTCAGGTTAGGTTAGGCCTAGATGAGATTACGATAGAATACGGTTAGGTAAGGTCAAGTTAGGTGGGCCTAGGTGATGTTAAGTAAGGTTAGATGAAGTGAGGTTAGGTCAGGTTAGGATTAGGTGAGATTTAGTTAGGTTAGCCTTAGATGAAATAGGGTAAGATTAGGTTAGGCTTAGATGAAATTAGGTTAGAATAAGGTTGGGGAAGGAAAAGTTAGATTGGGCGTAGGTTAGGTGATGTTAGGTCAAGTTAGGTTTAGAATATATATACTAACCGAAATTGTTTTGTCAACACACACACACACACACACACATTCATATATATATATATATATATATATATATATATATATATATATATATATATATATATATATATATTAAAACAACATAGGTTATTCAAATACAAAATTATTTATTAATTTATATTCAAAGCATTTCGCTGGTAAACAGTACCAACATCATCAGGAATGTTGTAAAAGAAATTAACAAAGGCCTGAGAATGAATATTTATGAAGCTTTAGAAATACATAAATATAATACTAATAATGAGTTGATAAATGAACAAATACAAGTAAAATCTAAATTTCATAATATATTCGGTGTTTGTAATGTTAGGGAAGCAAAATAAAAGTTTAACAACATTGTAATTGATTGGGCATAGCTATTTATTTGATCTAATTTGCACATATGTTAATTTTAATTGTTTAATATTCCTGATGATGTTGGTACTGTTAGCCAACGAAAAGCTTTGAATTGTATTCAATTGAATTCAATTATAATTCTTGTATTTGTATTTTGACTTAGTTCTTTATATATATATATATATATATATATATATATATATATATATATATATATATATATAAATATCGCAATATGTTTTCTTGTGTATTAATAAAGAACAAAAGTCATATATATATTGAATGAACATTTAATGTAATTTCTATCATTAGTTACAATATTATAAGCGTGTGTGCATAAGTGATGTATTTACCTATTCAATATAAATTGAAAGTTGAATTTTTATTTTAAAAACTACTTTTAATGAATTCATTTTTTAATGTTTATTTTACAAAAGTTTGCATTATCTTTTATATTAATGTAAAGGAATTTTCAAAGAATCATATGATTTTAATTAAACAGCAGTAAAGGCATGTGAAGTGTGCATCACATTTCAAAGTTCCGCTTTTGTAGCGGAGGCAGGAATTTAGTTTATACCATCAATCAAAAAGAAAGGGTAAACAGCTGCTTTAAAAGATAATGCTTTATTTTAAACCTATCTCCCCGTGCGTTAAATTTACAATATTTGTAATGTTTGTTGTTAGACATGAGTGGTATTAAACTTTTTTATTATAATATCTTTAATGTGGGGAAACTTACAAAGCTTACGCATCATTTTAAAAATCTAATAATTAAATGCAAAGTTCAAAAAAAGTTTACATTCTGTTAAATTTGAAACTGTTAAAAATGTTATGATAATAATCTTATTTTTATTTTTCATACACAAAAAGAATTTAAGTTAAAATTTTGACTTGAAATATAAATTTATTAAAAGTAAAACACAAAAAAATCTCAAAATTTTCAATGAACATAAAGTAAAAACTTCAACAACAATAATACGCAATAGTTAGAGGCCTGCGGAAAATAGTAAAATACTAGCTAACATTTAAACGTTATTGCTAATTGTTTTTAAAAGTGCTACAACAGAAAGTAAACTAACTAAATATAGGTTTACGTGTTTCATTGAGAATAAATTATACAGCAACCTATACAAAGATTAGACACCTGTAGTTATATGTTGGCATATTTAGTAAGGAAGGTAAGAGCTGGTTTTGAGGATACAAACATATTTACACGACAAAACTTGCATTTTTAAACTCTCTAACCAGATTTCTCTTGATTAAATCTCTACTAATTTTGCAATCGAAAATTTTTATGTAAACGAAAATATTGATATTTTGTCCTCCTATATAGAAACCCCTTAATCCTAGCGAATCACAGACCTATACATTAATATCGGGTTGGCACTTGTAAAAGGAAAATATAAGGGTGAAGAGAAAGGTTTACATTGGCAACGCCTACACGACAAAACTTTAATTCTGAATCTTTCGATTCACAGTTCTCTTGGCTATATCTTCATTCCTTTTGCAATAGAAAACTTTTTTTGTAATAATCATGTTTTTTAAAGATATTTTATGTTTTTGTGCACTTTGTGTTGTATATGTGCACTATTTCAAAAGAAAAGTTAATCTTTCTCGTTTCAAATAATTTATTCACGTAACCCAATTGCTCAAGATAATAAATATGCTAAACCCTTAAATTTGTTTTATATAAAAGTAGTAATAGCATCCATACAGTATTTACCTAAAGACTATATTCAAACAAAATGAGATATTTTTGTTTATAATTTTATATGAGAATTTTTATGGCTCCGAGTAAGGTTTAGCAAATATTTTAAATTTCTGTACGGAAGTAGTTCACACGATTATTGTTTTATTTTATTTTAACAGTTTCAGTTTTATTTTGTAAAATATTTCTCAAAACTCCAAACATTGAAGTCAATGTTATAACGTCATGACATTCTTATTAGTGTCACTATTCTCGTTATATGGCTTTTGACTTTTGAGTGTTATTTATGTGGCGTTTTTTTCATAGTTTCGTGAAGGAGGAACATATAAGAAATCAACAACCACCTTCTCACTTTGCATATCATTAGACAGAGAATTTAATAACAAAGGTAGTGAGTAACCAAATGTACGAAAGGCAATAATTCTGTGTGGGGCAATGTTGAAGGATGCCAAACTATGGCAAACAGGACTTGTGTAAAAAAGATTTACACAGAAGTAAATAAATTAGGGTTAAACTTGAACATTTGCATAATACTTCCACTCTCAAGCTTTTTCGTAGACTGTAGAATTTGCTTGCTACCGTTTTGAAATAATTTCTAAAAACGTCTCTACAACGTGTTTATTAATTTACAGCGTTTCAAAAATGCAAGGGCTAAAACGTCGAACAACCTTTTCAGGCGGAAAAATTAAAACTCCGGTTATGAAAACGTATGGATAATATAAACATGATGATAACACACACACACACACACACACACACACACACACACACACACACACACACACACACACACACACACACACACACACACACACACACACACATACACACACATACACACACACACACACACACACACACACACACACACACACACACACACACACACACACACACACACACACACACACACACACACACACACACACACACACACACACACACACGGGCACACGGACTCCGGACACACGGACTCCGGACACACAGACATATATACACACATACTCACATACACACATACACATACATATATACACACACACACACACACAACATTATAATGTTATAATAATATAGTATATAGTATATAATATAGTATAATTTTAATAATAATGTATAAATATATATATATATATATATATATATATATATATATATAATTGTTTTATTTGTATTGTTATATAATATAGCTCAATATATATATATATATATATATATATATATATATATATATATATATATATGTATGTATATAAATATATATTATAAATATATATTGTAATATAGTTAATAACTTAAAAGCATTTCAAAAACAAGAGTACTTTTAATACATATATTATTCAAACCTTTTCGCCGATAAAACAGTACCAGCATCTTCAGGAAAATAATTATCGAACAAAATATTTTTACAAAAATTATATCATATGTACTACAAAGAACCATATGTTTATAAGTATTGCACTTTATGTAATTTTTTCTATAACATCAAATACCGTATAAATAGTTTGGTGCTTAATCTCACTTGAATTCGTTCATCAATTAATTTTTCTTTAACTTCCAATGTTTCACATATATTCATCTTTAATCCTTTATTTAATTCTTTTATTAATTTCATATTTTCTATTTGAGGAAAATCGTGTTCATTATTAATGTAATGAGTAGCTAAAGTTGATTTATATATATATATGGTTTGATATAGGCGTTTAAATGTTATTTGTATCTTTCTTTTAATTTCTTTTTTGTTTGTCCTACATATAATTTATTACAAGCTTGACATTTTATATTATATTATTATAATGCATATTATTTTGGTTATTGTTTATTAAATTTTTAATTTTAATATCAGTTTTGTATGTAATTTGTAAATTTGTTTCTTTAAATAAACTTGTAATTTTGTTTATTTCGTTACCAGTGAATGTATAAGTTATCCAAAGTTTTTCTCTCTTATTAAGAACAAAGTTATTTTCGATTTTCTGTTTTTTTATTATTTTATTATTTAATTTATCTATAGTTTTTCTTTTATATCCATTTTCTAAACCAATTTGATATATTATATTTTTATCTTTTATTTGGTCATCTAAGTTCATTGGTATTTTGAGCATTCTATATAATAACTTATGCAGTGCTGCCATGTTTTGGTTATATGGATGATTTGAATAGTTAGATATTATTTGATTTGTCTGCGTTGGTTTTCTTGTTATATTATAGATCTTATAGAGATCCAGGCACCAAACTATTTATAAGGTCATTGATGTTATAGAAATAAAGGACAATACTTATAAACATATGGTCGTTTGTAGTATATATGATATAATTTTTGTAAAAATATGTTGTTAGATAATTATTTTCCTGAAGATGCTGGTACTGTTTTATCGGCAAAAAGCTTTGAATAATATATGCATAAAAGTATTCTTGTTTTTGAAATGTTTTTAATTTATTAATTATATATATATATATATATATATCAAAACAACTGAGAATATTGAAATCTATACAAATATATAAAAATCGAATGGTAAGTGTGTGTATGTGTGTATGTGTGTGTGTGTGTGTATGTGTGTGTGTGTGTGTGTGTGTGTGTGTGTGTGTGTGTGTGTGTGTGTGTGTGTGTGTGTGTGTGTGTGTGTGTCTGTGTGTGTGTGTGTGTGTGTGTGTGTGTGTGTGTGTCTCAATCACGTAAAATTACTTTACCTACTCATGTAAAATTTTACATGGACATTCTTAGGGTAACTGAATATTAAACAGGCCTATTTGAATTTAGAAATTCCGTCAGGGCACCGCCCCACTGGCCTGAGAAACTCCCATAACAGTAATTTTATATAGTTTGATATATTTATTTGGATTTAATTTCACTTAGTTAAATTAAACTCAAATACAAATACAAATTAAATCAATATAAATATTCTTCTACCCCGTTCGATGGACGGGTATGTTGTTAGTACAGGATGTATTTATACATTGTTATTTTATTTTTATTTTTCAAAGATTTTTGTTGCAAACAGTACCAACAAAATCAGGTATTAAATAATGTTAGTTAAACAGCATATCTTCATTTGATTACTGTACAAGAAAACACACATACACACACAAACACACAGAAACACACACACACCCACACCCACACACACACGCACATATATATATATATATATATATATATATATATATATATATATAAAGCTTATTATATAGCCTAAAACGATAGTATATATCTATAAAATAACCATACTTTCTAATGATTTGTATCTTAGAAATTCTCGTACATTTATATACCTGACAATGATCAGGGTTTTACCTTTTGTATCATGAGACCTTAGTATTTATTTAAAGGTCAACCGCGAACAATGTAGGGAAATGTTGTTCTTGGGATCCGTTGAAAGCGTCCTAATTAGTTATATTCTGGTTTACGCTTGAATCTATAAATGAATACATAGTTTCTATATTTGATTAGAGGGATTAACCCAACTAAAAACATGGGAAATATAAAAAAATATTTATAAAATAATATCTCATAAACTCATTAGAGGTTCCTTACAAAACAAACGTTCTCTAAAAACCCTTTTAATAAGAAGGTTTGCCAAGTAGTTATTGCAGCAGCCCACGAGGTTAGGGCCTAATTTTAAAAATCTGTACAGATGAATCGATGTAAACGTCACCGAGAACAAACAACTGGGGGGGGGGGGGGGTGGACAAAGCATCGAACTCTACAAATAAACGAATCTGGAGCTGTGTAAAGCACAGGTCGTGTTGCCCGTAAATCCGTTGACATATTGCTTTCCTTTACGAGCTCTAACGCCGTGTTTATTCGATGCAAACTCGCTACTATAGTCTGCCGTGTATGCACAACTTCCATCCAACACTATAAATAAATCTCCAATACACAAGTTTGGAATCAATTTCATGTGTATCAATAACAAGTTTTATATTATTAAAAAAAATATTTAGTCTCACGAGGACGGTACTTTACGAAAATAAGTCACACGATGGGGATGATTTCAAAATTTTGTTTTTGTCAAAACGTGTATCCTATCTGGTACATGAAAATATTTTCTCATGTGGAATGTATTTTTGAGTACACTCAAACATATATAATAGTTAAGAAAAATCCCTTCTCAAATGACAAAAAAGTTATCTTGATACAATTTTGTACTTTTCGATTGGAAATCAATCGTCTTCAGGGAAATTACTAAAAGACTAACTCAGGAAGTTAGTTTGCTCTTAGAGATATTATCAAAATTAGTCTTAGTAATGCCCTCAGAAAATGATTGCTATGCAATGGAAATTTAGATTTTACAGGACGTAAAAACACGTTTTTGTGGTTTAAGAGCATTTATTTGTTTATAATTACAAGTTACACCACAGTTGCTGCAAGTTATTATAAATAATAGTTTTATGCATTTGAAACGCAAGGGTATTATGAAAATATGAAATTTAATGTAAGAAAAGTATACGGGTTAACCATAGCTTGACAATGGGAAAACCGTACTATGTGAGGAAAAATGACTTTCCAGTCGGATAAGTTCCCTCTGTAGGCAATGTTTTATTTTCAAGCCTAGAAATTTCCTGGTATGATTTTGGACACCCCAGCATCTCCAAAGCCGTATCTAATAAACTGATGTAAGGTCTTAGATTTTTAGTTGCTTAAATTTTAATAAAATACGGACGTATTATGGGTTATATGTTCCACTTTAAGTTGCATTATAAGTCTATTTAAAATTCCAGAGAGCGCATAGATTTTAAAACGGGAGAGGGCGGTTGCAGAGGTTTATTCCGCACAAATACCCATTAAAATTTACACTGTTTACGATTTTATATTTGGGTGACTGCACAATTAAATACTATACAAATGCATTGTAAATACTTTTACTCATCATTATTGTACAATTTTAATTTTTTAAACGCCTTATTTCTAAAAGTATTTTGAATTGGTAAAACGTGTAAGGAAGGTATATTAGACCACTGTTTTCATTACGGGGAGGTGTTTCCGAGTAATTTTTCTGTAATGAAGTAATTCAACGTCTAAACGTATAAAATATATTATCGTGATAATTTGCCCTACATATAAGAAAATTAAATAATTATATTATCTAGTGAAAATAAGGAATATATTTATTACAATATATAACCCTAAAAATTAGTGGATGAAAAAATATTGGCTTTATAACACAACTGGTTCTAGCAGAATTACAGCCTTTGTTAAAAAACCAATTCATAATTGTTCATTCCTAACCTTACTAGTCACCACTAGTGTAGCGTGAACATGGCCTACTCTCATGCGATTTATGTTTCTTTTTCCTGTTGTCCCTTGCCTTTCTGGTTCAGTATACCACAGCAATTTTTGGTTTTTTACTAAAAAAGCTTCTCTTCTATTGCAACACTGCACGGTAACAGCTTCCTGGAGAATGTGTAGGGTTTTTTTCTCTATAAAGTCAAAATTTGACAACATTTCAACAAATTGGTCATTTTCGTCATTATCAGATTGATCTATTAGGTCTTTATTTATTTCATTTACATTTTATTTAACTTCATCGTCAAGTTCATTGTCTGGCAAAGAGACTCGTTTTCATCAGAATCAACAAAGAGCTGTCTAACATAGTTTTCGGTAGAGAGTATTTATAGATTCTTTTCTTTTTCGACGCCAAATAGTATTTTACCAATTCTCTCCTCTTCAAATGAAACAACAGTAAAATGTAAAACTTAGATACTAAAAAGACATAGGGGAGAGTTGGACAAAACGGGATACCATTTACTTTTTTTGTGTTTACTTCTCAAAAAGTGTTAAATATAAAATGCAAATATTTTTATTAATATTGCAATTTATTAAAGTTTACAAATAAGGTTTAATTTTATATTTTTAATTACTGTAACATAGTGAAAAAAAGCATTTATGAAAACTCTACATATCCCGTTTTATCCAACCTAGGTCGGACAAAACGGGATAGGGTTATTTCCATTAAACTTTAAAGACATAGTTAACTGAAAATGAATTACTAATGTTCTCTTTACTAATGTTCTCTAGAACATGCTTCGTGAGCCCAACCATTGCAGCCAGTACATTGAATCCAACCTTCACCATCCTTAGAGTCAACGTATAAAGAATTAAAAAAAATGCAGGTTTCTTCCCCTTCAGATGAGGTAGACACCAATTCCTGACTACCTGAAAGTTTTTCAGAACTCTTCTCATTTTGGCTTTTACCATCCAGATTAGGTGTTCCTGTTTCCGTTTTTGCAGTTTCAGGTTTGGCTAAGATCTCTTTTTTTTTAATTCCTGCCCTTTTATTTTTAACAGCTCTGTCTTTTGGAATTTTGAAAACGGATTTCTTAGCAGCCTTTTCTTTGAGTTTCTGTATTCTTTCTTTTTCTTTTCTCTCCTTTTCTTCTTGTTCTAATTCATTTTTATATGGGGATGATGTTATCACAACAGTTTTCCCCTTCCTTCTGTCAACATATTTTTCAGGGCGAGGTCCTTGAACTTGAGGAACAGGCAGAACAAACTTGGGAGAAATCGAAAATGGCAGTGTAGGTCGATAGTGACTGATTCCTAAGCCTTTGTACCCTGAGGAGGTTGAAGGTTGGTCTAGCCCTACGCTTGTGGTACTTTCAGTTTGGAGTTCTTTGTGCGGTGGTTCTTGGAGCATGCCTGGATTTTTTTCTGACTCGGAGAGCAATATCTCTGGGTCGTTCAATGGAGCTTTGTCTGAATCTGCTTCACTTTGTTGCAAATCATTGCTGATCAGATCTTCAGGCAATGGGTAATCTGTGGTGAGGGAGGGCGCAAACAAGTGATCTGGGAAGACATCACAGTTGTAAGGACTTATACCAGTCTTACTGAACCCTTTCACGGCGGTTTCCACAACAGCTGCACGTGAAAATGCTGCGTTTCCGACCTCGTATATCGTAACGCACCTACCTGGATGATTAAATAGCCACTTCACTTCCGAACTTCTTGTTCGTAATATGTGCTAAGTGGAGCCATGAAACTGACATCCAGGGGTTGAAGGCGATGGCTTGTGTGTGGAGGAAAAGTAAGGATGATTACATTATTTTTCCTTGCTAAATTTATAAGTTCTAGACTTTTGGTGAGGCTGTTATGTCCGTCAAGTAGCAACAATACTGCCTTCTCAGGAGTAGGGTTAGAAAATTCAACGAATTTCTTAAACCAAACAAGGAAGTTATCCTTGTTGATCCAGCCGGTCTTGTGATACACTGCAAATGAGCCTGGGAAAGCATCATCCATAAGTCTTGGATTTTCCTTCACTCTAGGAAATACAAACATAGGAGGGATAAAAACCCCAGCAGCACTAATGCAAGTTTCAACTGTAACTAAAACTCCTCGTTCGGCAGAAGATAAACTACCCACTTGCTTTTTAACTCTTAAAGCCAATACCTTTGAAGGCTTGTTAGTTACTGTTAGTATCCCTGTTTCATCTACATTATAGATATTATTGGGAGCAAATTTATGTTTTTGAATGAGGGCACCCAAGAGATCAAAAAACTTGTTGACAGCTGGGCGGTTAAACCCTTTTGCTCGGGCCATACTGGTAGGTTCTGGATTTCTTAAGCTAAGTTCTTTATGTCTGCGAAGAAACGAATACAACCAACATTTTCCTGCCATCTTTTTTTCTCCGTTAAAACTATGCTTAATGTTGTTTTTCTCAGCTAACTCAAATGCTAGCATGCGCAAATCTGTTAGAGTTATACCAAATAACCTTTCTTCCAGATCCAAAACATGGCCAACAAGCTCTTTTTCTTGTTCAGCACTGAAAACTGTCTCATATCTGCCCAGTTTTTTTACTGCTGCAAATTCAGGGGTCAAAGTATTCGTACGAGCTTTTTTTACCTTTCTCTCTAGTGTTGTTTTTGGGACTCCATGTGAAATTGCTGCTCTTTTAAAGCCCATAGTTCCGTCCAAAACTTCCCGAATAGCCGCAGCCATGTTTGTCTCACCCCAACTGTTTCTGGTAGAAGTCCTTTGATACTTGGGTGGCATTTTGTTTTCTGCAACCAACAAGCAGGAAATTATTAGTTTAAATATATATTTATACAAGATAAAAAACAAAAATGTATTACTTTATTTTATTTTATTTATTAAATGTAATTTATTAAATAATCGAGTAATAGAGAAAGTGGTCGGCTAAAACGGGACACGAAAAAACTGTATCCCGTTTTATCCAACTCCATAGTGTCCCGTTTTGTCCAACTTGTGACATTTCCAAAACAAACATGGCTGGCGTCTCAAACGTAAAGTAAAACTAGGATGATTGTATACGAAATTGTTCGTCAATAAACATTTAAGAAAATTTGGTACTTACCGAAAATATGCTCCAATGTATAGAGTCGGAAGAATATTATATTCACAGCGCGAAGACGTACAAAAACAGACAGAAACTCAGTGAAAAACTTTCTCCAGTAGTAACTTTTAGAAAACAACTCCTTCCTTAAAGCGATCATCTGAGAATGCTATCATGGCAGCCTTGAACTAGTTTCATTCGTTTCCCGAGTGATAGCTGCACTAGTCGGGTCCATGGGCTAAGTATCCCGTTTTGTCAACCTATCCCGTTTTATCCACCTCTCCTCTACAACACTAAAATGATAATGAAAAACAAAAATAGTAATAATTTATCTCCACAAAGTCTTTTGTAATGTAAATAACTGCATGAGGAACTCCGCACAAATAACTTACACGAAAAGGCGCTTGCGTACGAAACCTACGCAATCTGACCGTGATTGACAACGATTAAATTTACACTAATGCTACGTGGAAAAAATTAACAAAAATAGGTTGGGCCATTTCCTAGAATGTAGGTTTTGAAGTAAAGAGCTAGAAATAACCATCTGACAGAGAAAAAGACGTTTTCTTAACAAATAATGAGACGTGCGGAGAAAAAATTCACTTGAGGATTAATATATATATATATGAGAAACGATGTATTGAGTGACGAAAAGATAAAAAGTAAAAACTTGAAATTTTCAGGGTTCATTGGGTTCAAAACATAGACGCACACTAAGCAGGAATTTGAAAAAATGTTAATTTTAAAGGCAAAAAGTATACCTGTATACATTTGCAAATATTTACTTTTAAATAATAAGTCATTATATCTTTGTATTCCCATTCCCTAATCAATAACAATTATTAGTTGTTTTTAAATTTATTAAATTGACATATAAAATTATAATTTTAAACGAGTACGGGCGAAGCCGCCACGGGTCTCTAGTTTTGTGTAGGTGTGTGTGTGTGTGTGTGTGTGTGTGTGTGTTGTGTGTGTGTGTGTTTTATTCTCTCTGGATATGTCGTATGTCGCTTAGTTTGATGAGATCTAGACACAAGTAAGAGATTTGTAAAATAAGAGGAATAACTAGAAATTACTATTTGTCCCACAATAGAAGTATAATATTTTATGCATATTATGCACAAGAGAAATGTTTGTACGTCCTACGAGTGGCATGGAAAATGTGTCATTCAGGATTTATATAAGCTTCATGGCTTGCCGTTGCTTTTCCCAATACCCTGAGATCTGTTGTCGATGTGTATGCGGGGGATACTTTGGAGAGAATAAAGGTTACACACATCTATTTATTTATTTTTAGCCTACTAATTATATATATATATATATATATATATATATATATATATATATATATATATATATATATATATATATATATATACTATAATATGTATTCTTGTGTATTAATAAAGAAATAAGACAATTTACAAATACAAAAATAACTTATTAAATGTAAAATTCAAAGCTTTTCGTTGGCAAACAGTACCAACATCATCAGGAATACTATAGAGTTAATATCAACCATATATTTGCAAACTAGATCCAACAAATAGCATTGCCAAATTTATTACAATGTTGTCAAATTGTAATGTTGGGGCAGCAAAGTAATAATTTCACAACATTGTAATTAATTTGGCAACGCTGTTTGTTGGATCTAGTTTGCTAATGTATGGTTGATTATAAGTCTCTAGTATTCCTGATGATGTAGGTATTGTTTGTCAACAAAAAGCTTTGAATCGTACAGTAAATGAATTACGCTTGTATTTGTATATTGTATTATTTCTTTATATATATATATATATCACTTACACAATAATGTACTTAAACAAGGATCTTACTGTTATAAATGCGAGTTAACTATCGAAGACTAATTACGCGTCTTCATTTTCGAGCATCAACTAAGACTAATTGTTTCTGTAGATTGCAAGTCTAAAATCTACAGAAGAACTTATATTCACTTGATGCTCGAAAGTGAGGACACGTAATTATATTTTGAAAGTTAACTCGCATATACACCAAGTAAGATTCTTGTTAAAGTACGTTTTTGTATAAGTGATACATAAGTACTAGCCATCAGTGACGCAGTATATATATATATATATATATATATATATATATATATATATATATATATATATTTGAAAAATGAAATTTTATATTGTATACTGACTGTAATGAAAATTATAATATTTTACTAAAAATGTTATCTTTATCCTTTTGTTATTTTCGCCACTCGTCCGTTCATAGGTTCCTTGTTAACATTCATCTGTTTGAAGTGGTTTATTCTCGGTTTTCTATAGTCCAATCGTGACTCACAGTAGGGACTCCACTTGTACTAAATTTACCGTATTCATGCAGCAATCTCCTAACATCTGCTAATGAAGTATAATTTTATGTATTCTCAAACCCTCTACATGACCGAAATAACAGCTGTAACGTAATCAATTTAGTTCGTCATGTCGTCAATTATACATAATGAGTATGTATATACCTAGTTAGTTTAAAATATTATATATAATAGTATTAATTAGTTTGTTTAATATATTTTAGTAGTAAACATACAATGCTAAAAATCATAAGTTTCTAAATATTTGTTTTAAACATAGTAAAATTAAATCACACGTTTATAGTGCTAAATAAATTTTTTAAATACAATTTTGCGATATATTTTCGTATTTTAGAAGAGATTAGTCTCTTGAGTTTGAAATTATTGTTTTCCGAAATGGAGGATTACATTGATATTATACACAGACTTGTATGATTTCGATAGTAATATTGTTTATGGATAATATATACACAGTGTATGTAAAACAGTTTTACCTTTATATATATATATATATATATATATATATATATATATATATATATATATATATATATATATATATATAACTCATCTGCTCAGGAATCTCTAGAATTGAGGATAGGAGAAATGGAAGCATCAGAAGCATCATAGAGAGAAGAAGTAGACGAGATTCAGAGGAGACAACTGGCATGGTTCGGGCATATAAAGAGGATGTCGGAAGAAAGATTACCGAGATTTTTTGGAATGGACGGCACCGGAGAGAAGAAGAAAGGGAAGACCCAGACCTACATAGGGAGAAATCACCAATGAATCCATACGTGGAAGGAATTTATCGGTGGAGCTTTGTTACAATAGGAAAGCATGGTTCCTTCCATATCGTTTAGGCAGTAGGGAAAGAAAATTTTAGGCTGAAAAGAAAAGTGGGCCGTGATAAGGCCTAAACGACAAAACGTGATTTCTAACATTCCACTATTTGGGTTCTTTTGATTGAATCTTTATTCATTTTGCATTCGAAAAATTACTTTGCAACTATCTAGGTTTTTATGATAGGGTATGTTTTTCTTCACTCTGTCTATGATCTAGGCGTGCACAATTTTAAAAAAATGTTTGCTGTTTTGGCTGTTGCAAATAACTAATTTATATTTTCAGTTATAGTAAAATAGTAAAAATAAACAGCAAGACGAGACAAAGGTTGGCCTCGGCAGTCTCTACCACACGCATCCACCTTTTGCAAGTACAAAGAAGTCATGATTACAGTATTACAAGGAAATATCTTCACTAAAATATATTATTCGGACGCTATGTAATAAAAACGGAGATATGGAATTCAAATACATTTACCGCCACCAATTCGTAAAATGTCTCTCGTGATATTGACACGAAAGCTTACCCTTGGGAGAGAGGCCCATTTAGGACATTTAGGAGGGCTAAAATGTTTACATAATTATAGGAGATGACTTTAAAATATATGTGTAGGAACTAAACAAAATTAAGCGAAATTGTATATACAGTGTAGTAGGAATGTAGTATGGAATAAGTTCCAAATGTTTTATTCACATAAGCTAAACTCTATTTTTTAATGAAAAATAAGTTTGTTTACAAGGTATACAACATTGTACATTTTATACTTCGTTTGTGTTTTTACACTTTTTAAACTATTGTGCAAAAACACTTTTGAAGGATAAGCTTCAACCTTCTTTACTCTTTCTCTCGAGTAGCATACAGTATTTTACTCATGCCCGGGAAGAAATGTGGCTTTTTTGTTGTGACCAGCGGGTGAAAAACTACTACTTCATCTCAGGATTGAGGAAAAAATGTTTTATCTGTCGATTCAATAGTGAAATTTATAATTATGTCTATTACATATATATATATATATATATATATATATATATATATATATATATATATATATATATTATATATATATATTTGTTGTACTGTAATTTACCAGCTACGAAAGAAATCTAATTTCTAAAGCCTAAAGCCGGCGCTACTCTAAAGCTTACCTTTGATATAAACCCTTAGATACGTTTACCTATATTGTGTATGTTGATGTTAAACTACCGCTAGACACATCGTATTTCTTAGAAGTAGAGGCATTAGGTGTGCGGAGAAAACAAACAGATGTGAAATGGCTCAGCTAGCAGTTAATTTACATAGGCCTAAATTCTGCCTTTTTACTTAATAAACAGTACTTATTTTCAGAAATTGTGGTCACAACTTTATATTCTATATAAATATAAATATAATCTACACAAAGTAAATAACATATGAGAACAAATAATAATTTTATAATTTTACACAAGTAATATATTTATACATTAAACAACAAAATTTCTAAGTCAACTCTTAATTAAGTCGACTAAGAAATAAATTATTTTAGTTACTTGATATTATTCCATTACAATTAATATAAATAGAGTACCATAACCTACGCAATAAAACACATTTTCTACCACACAAGCCATAACAGAAAATTAACTGTTTGTGAAATCATATGGTATCACTTGTTTTAAAACGAATGGGACGAAATTGTTATAAGATTACATACGTTGCCCTATTGTAAAGTTTTTCTCCCATATAAAACTAAATTTTATTAAATAATTATTATTTGAAAAAACTGTACTAACATCAAGTCTAAAAGAATTTATTTAAACTTAGGGGAATGAACAAAATGTATTTTATTAACGATTGAGAGTTTAAACAATGTGGATTGTTACATTTAGGGGGAGTATTAACTAATGGTAGAAATTGAAAGAAATATATTAATGAAATACGATTTCATTACATAGTTACAGATTCAAAATCGTAGTAAACAATCACCCATGATATTAAAAATACAATTAGTGTTTGCATTCGTGGGAACTAATATAATATAGTATTATTACCTTTTCACATGTTTCAGTTATGATATATTTGATTTAATTCGGTCATTTATGGCTAAAAAAATGTTGGAAACCACTATATTTTGTTTTTTTAAAAACATAGGTGTTTAAAGGTAAACATGATAAACAGAACACTCACAAAATACGAGGAAATTGTGATGCATTTTTGAGCAACATTGTTCGTGTACTGTCTACGTAATGTGGTGTAGCGAGATGCTATATTAGTACATTTCTTTTGCATTAAATCTTGTATTGTGATTTAGTTGTTACTTTCTGTTGACAGTATTTTTTTTTGTACAATGATGGGCTTTTGTATGAATGATTTCATGCATATCGTTTGCAATATAATATAATAAATACACTTTTAGCTGCGGAAATGGATTTAAGTTTGGGTACAAGCGTAGGGCGAGTTGACTGTCTATATTTGGTCGTAAACATCTACTTGTACTGTAAAATAGGCTTATTGCTTGACATTTTAGTTTTATATGTGTTTATAGGATTATCTACCGCCCTATATCCTCTCTTCGATTCTGCTTTGTGGCGTTTTCTAGAGATTGTCTCATGATATCTTATAATACTAAAACGTCGCTAATATCAGTGTGTGTAGTCCCGGATTAATGCCTCTTCTAACAGAAAGTAATGACGTTTTGTAAAACCTATGTGGAAGAGAGTTAACAAAATAAAACAATAATCACATGGGTCAAATGTTTCCGGAGATATTTTAAACTGATAGAATTGTAACAGAATTGGTAACGACTGCTAAAAAACACCGTCGTAATATAGAAATGAATTAGGTTTCCTCTGCAAAGAAATATTTTTTAAAATCTATTATAAATGCTTTTAATGATGGGACGGAAAAGTAATAAAACTGCCCCTATCCTAACTCTCCTCAAAGACAGAGTGTTTTTTTTTTTTTAAATTTTAACGTGGAAACCCTTTCAAATTTAAGACAATGAAATGAACCAGATAATACTGGAAACCTAATTTAAGAAAGTCATATATATTGTTTTCTTCTGCCAATCTGTGATGATTAGGATGGTGAGATATACTCTCGAGCTACAGTTGTGATATAAATTTGCAATATTACGATCACGAATATAGGAAACCTAATTATTTAACTCTAACAATCATGTTTTTTTGGCATCAGTTAGCAGTGGTTTTAACATAGGGCAGAACTATCACTAAAAACTCTTCGTATTATTTGCTATACAAGTATCAAATTTTGATGACTAATTATGTTTGCAACCTGCAGTTTTTGTGCCGTGTACCTTGAGGTTTTTATATAAGTTATTATTTTTCACTTTGCAAAAAAACATTACCAATTGATATTTTTCAGCAGACGCGTTTTGCACTAGGTCAGGGCATTGTTCAATACTGTGAATCACGGACAAGACTGTTGCTCAGGCGTGTTGTGTTGGTGTGAGTCTGTGGTGTAATTCTGCTCTGTGTTGTGCCATTGTTTATGGAGTTGGTGTTAATTATGTGTTCAAATATAGTATTGATTGTGAGTTTGTTTTGTCGTTCAGAATGGGTTGTGCGTAGTTTTTGTGGTGTTTGTATATCTCATAGTTTTCTGCTGTGTCAAGTTTGTTTTTTATGTAGTGTAGGATTTTTAGATTATTGTCTACATAAATGTATATGTTTAGTGTGTTTTGTATTTGTATGGGGACGTTTAATAATTTTGCTAGTTTGTTTTATATAAGTTGTGGGTTTTTGTACTGTGTAGGTGTTTTTTATGTGTGTTTAAATGCTACTTTGTATTTACATTTTCGAAACAAGGTAGCTATTTTGTGTTATGTGTAATCGTAATATGTTATTGGTATGTAATGTTGTATTTTATTGTTGTTTTTTTATGATATGTGAGTGTTGTTTTTGCGCATTATATTGTCTATCAAGGTGTGTTTATATCCGTATTTATAGGCTATATATTTTATGGTGTTTATTTCGTTTATTTTATCTTCATTGCTCATGTGTTCATTAGTCTGTCTATTGGATGGGAAGGCTGCATGTTTGTGTCTTATGTGAGATGATAGGAAGTGATTTTTTATATAAATTACTACTTGGCAAAACAACACCACAGACTCACACCAACACAACAGACCTGAGCAACGGTCTTGTCCGTGACTCACGGCATTGACCATAGCGCTGACCTAGTGCGAAACGCGTCTGCTGGAAAATAGCAGTAAGTAGCTGTTTCTTTGCAAATCGATACCAAAAGTAGTCAAAATGATGATTGTCTTAAACCTATTTTTTCTTAATAACAAAATACCTATATACAATTACTATATAAACAAGGAAATGTTTTTTCCTACAACGTTGACTAAAGCTAGAGAGAAGACTTAGGATTTGAAAGTGCTTTACTGTACAAGCTAAATATCTGATTTTATTATTGAGTTGTTTAGTAATTTGTTACTAGAATTCTCTATGTGTTATACTTCGTAAATAAATAGTATTTGCATTGATAATAACTTCGAGCAACAGTGGTGTAATGTTTATATGTTTAAATAATGAAACATCTGAAGCACAAAAGCATTGGATTTAAATCCTTAGGTACATCTCAAGTGCAACGCAATCTTTCTAGAGGAAATCACTGAGTTAGCTTAAAGTTATTTTCCGTGAAGATAAATTATTCCAATCGAAATGAATATAAAGATTTAAATGAAAAGTTTTTGTCGCTCGGAGGTTTTATTTATTTATAAAAAAATTGATTTCCACTGTTTATGCTGTTTATTGTGTTTTATGCCCTAATTTGTTTTTCGCAAGGTTTTTTCAACAACAAACAAAATTTAAAACCTTGAAATTTGTAAACTTATTGCATTTGTAAACTTGAGATAAGTGCGTTTGAAATTAATAGCTACGTATTTTAGAGCTATATAGATTTCAATTTTCCGATCTAATATTTTAAGAAATTACGACTACAGTGGGTTACGCTGAACCAATCTTACTTAGAATTAATTTTCAATGTATTTAAAAGCCTTGGATGTAAGGTATCTTGAGTATTATACAATTTCCCTTTCGGACAGAATATCTTCCTCTTAGTGTAAACAAAGTTTGAGGAAACCATTAATCTTGTATAAAGAAAAATGTAAAAAAGTACAGGTTCTATATATAATTTGTTAAATAAAATTCAACGTTTTTTGAGGTTTGCACATTGTTGATGAAATGCTATAAAAACATTTGATTTTGTTAGTGTTATCTGTTGTCCATTAAAGATATGTTATTATTGTACATTGTAGATATAACGTGTGTAGCTAAATGTATTAAGTGGGTGCGTTAACGCGCGTGAGTGGTTGTCGCAATCAGTATTCCAGTGGAAATAAAACGGAATGAAGTACGAATCCTTATGTTGTTCACAACACTAAAAACATTCCTTTCTGTGTTGTTTTGTGTGAAATCTTTCGGTAGCCTGTCAAGCTTTGTTAAAGTATCAAACAGCAAAAATAATTCGAGTTATTTCTAAACGCTGTAGTGGTTGGCAAAAATAACTTCAAAAGAATCGGTTCCTTTTGGTTGTAAGAAAGTGAAATAAAACGTTATTTTGGAGGGAAATAAGAAACCGCTGAAGTCCTGGAAGGAAACACTGCTAAACCTAAGTAATAAATTAGGCGCAGACTTAATGCTTGCTGCCTAAATATTTAATTCATGACGTCCTAAATATAGCACGTAATATAAACAAAGCATTTTAGTCAACTTCTATTTATCTCAACAAGAACAAATTTTATTTTACTTACTTTTTAATACGTATTTACAATTAATATAAATGAAGTACACAACCTATGCGTAAAACACCTGTGCTACCACACAACCTGTAACATAAAATCAGTGGTCTTAAGGACGCATATGTTATCTCTTATTTTAAGCCAATTTGGAGGATTAAACAATATTGCATACCTAGCCCATTTGGTAAAAAGTGTTCTCCCAAATAAACCTAATGTAATTTAATAAATTTTGTTAATAAGTTCATATTTTTTAAAAAAATTTGTTACCATCAATTGTAATTTACTACAATCATAAGAAAGCGTATTTGAACTTAATATATATATATATATATATATATATATATATATATATATATATCTTATATTATATATATACATATATATATATATATATATATATATATATATATATATATATATATATATATATATATAATGAGGGGCATATAAATTGCAAGAAATGTGTTCGAGATAAAAGTGGGGCATTTAAAAATATCAATAAATTTAAAAAATGGGATTTTTTCTATGTGACTCATTTTAAATAAATAATAAACAAATTGATTCCTGTTCGACATTTTGTAATAAAACAGACAAATTTGACAATGAAATCACTCTTATTGTATAGAACCATTCTAGAAACTTCTAACTCTGTAGGCGTGAATAGAGAGTTTATTAGAATTCTCTACGTTTCGTTTTACTCACGCTTTAGTGCAATTGATAATTATTAGACTCATAACTTAGCAAGCATTCAAGGTCAAGGGCTCGTAACGTATATAAAGCTCTTAGGAGAGAGATTTCATCAAATATTCACACTGAGCAGTTTAATCTGTGCGGATTTATAATACTTATGATTTATAAAACAATGCTTTTACTAAAGTAGTAGAAATAGAAAAGATAGCGAGAAAAATGATATTTCTTAAAATCTATTAATATAATAATGCATTACAGTAGTAATTATTCAAACAAACAACCAATAATATGAGAAAATAAAAACCTACATATTATTAACAATACTTTTCCCTAATATTAAGTAAATGACTAAATAATAAAAAAATATAGCTAAGGTTTTGATTTGAAATTTGATAAGATTATACATAAAATGATACGGTTAAAATAAAAATATATATTATCTGTTTAATTAAATCATATTTTCAAAAAAAAATTATTGTTATTATTTGGATAATCGGAAGTTATGATAACATTAATTTTATAAAAAATGTAGGTGGTTAACGATTGGTGAGCTGGCGAAATAATTTAGAACGTGGTTAAATACGTCAAAAAACCATTTAGTACATAATGAAATACAAAATTGCGTACAAGTAAAAATAAAGTAAATTACAAAACTGTAAAATACGTAGTAATATATAAACGTATTTCTACGTCGTTGCTGTAGGAGCATGCCGAAATCCAAAACCTAAATACATACCTTATATTTTCTATTATTACCCCGTTTAATACGGAACTAGGTCTTTCGCTGTTCGGATAATCAAGACTTTACGTTAAGAATAAACATTACAATACATATCATCTGTTAAGAAAATAATTTGTTCACACTACAGGTAATTGAATGTATTATGTTTTTCATGCATTACTAAATACAGACGTTACATTGGAGTGTTTACGAATTTTACGCAGTTAGTTGTATCATGAATAAAATCAAAGTTGTAAATGAAAACGTCTCATTCAATATTTTATTGCTTCGTGGACACGTTTCATTTCTTTATCTTACCTTATTTCCGACCTACTTCCTTTATAGTATTACATTTATATTAGCAATGTGTTTCGCAAGTAATGTGTTTTTATTGCGTTTATCTCTCATTTCATTTCCATGCTGTTGGTATAAAACCGAGTTGTATACGTCACGTTCATAACCTGTCAATCTTGATAGCCAATTTATCGGTTTTTATGCGAAAAACCATTAGTTTTGTAACTATTTAGTCATGAAACTATTAAGGAAGTTTAAAGAAAGTTGTCAGCTTCCGGTAGCTGGTATGTCTGTGACGTCACACAATGATCACACTCCCAGTAGCAGGCATTGCGTGCATGATGACAGGCTAGGCACCGATAAAGCAATATATATTTAAATTTACACAATGACAACAAAAGTACTAATTCCGGAGAACCATCTTGGATAGTTGGGGTAAAATACCTTTTTAGTATCAAAGTTTAGATAAAGTTCTCAAACGTACCCTAATGGTAGTTTATAACCACTGAGTGGATTAATTACATAACCGCCGACTATGTCGTGAATGACTCGTAAACTGTCCCTGACAAGTGATAGAGCTTTAAACACTTCGTACCATTAGTGAGGAAAAATTTTAATTCAGTAGTTAATGTAATTCAACTATCAATAATTCAATTTATTTATATTTTCAATAAATTATAGTTCAATAATAAAAATATATATATATTTTCCTATAAATTAAATATTTCTATAGTTATTATTCAATAATATTTAAATGCTGTAATTATTAATTTAACCTTAAATATTACTTATAAAACTTGTAACAGATTTTATTCTAATGACTAATAATTTAATTGTTTATAGTTACATTGGGTTTGAATTCCATAATAACTTAATTCCATAATTAATAATTAAAACTGCTTATAGTTATAACGGATTTTAATTTTATATCAATTAAAATTAAACAAATAATAAATACATTTTTATAGTTATATTATATTTAAGTTCAATAATAACTATAATTTAAATATAATATTTATTTATAGGTAATCTAGATTTTGTTTACATAATAATTGTATTTACATTTTCTTAACGACTATAATTGATTTTGAATTATTAAGAAATATTAATGTTTCTACAGTTATTAGTTCTATTTTTTATTTTCTACAATTACTTTTTTATAGTTATATTAGATTATAACTCAGTTAACTATAATTAGGATCAATTAAAAATTCAATAGTGACTATAATTTAAGTAACAACTATAATTTCGTTTTTAGCAGAATTACATTCTAACTCAATAACTACTATATTTCAAATAATAATAATTAAATAACTGTTAAATAAATTTTGAGTAGTTCAAATAGATTTTAAATCAATAAGAACTATATTTAAATACAATTAATCATTTTGTTTTAGTAATAATAAATTTATAATAAATAAATAATAACTACAATTCAGTAATAAATTATTCAAATTTATTGTAGTAATAATTGATTTTAATTAATAATAACTATAATTCAATTCATAGAAATTCAAATGTTTTATAAATATAACAGATTTTAATTTAGTAATCGGTTTAATTAAATTATTAATGATTATGTATATACTTTATAGGCCTATATAGAGATCGCATATTAATATTATCCGATGCAATGCCACGTGTTGCTTTAATGTTTGTCAGTGTATGGATGTTTTCAGCATAAGCAGTTTTCTGGTTGAAGCATATACGATGTGTGCGATTTGAAGCCTTGTGTTGCATTTTGTTCTAGCGTTGGATGGGGTTGGTTTCCTTTAGAAACCCAATGTTAATATCAGATATTTCTCAGAAAACGTGTCTGGACTACAACTACACAGCTTAATAAATATAGTGAGCACTGACTAATTTCAACTAACTATATAAAAACCCAGTAAACACAGTATAGAAATCATTTATTTTACTAAAATTACTTGATGTACGTTTCGATGACGTGAGTTACATCTTTAGAAGTACTTGTGAAATTGATTACCATGTAATCGAATTGTACATAAAATAATTTTAGAAAAATAAAAGATTTTCTTTCTGGGCTTAGTGGGTTTGTATTTATTAGGTGTAGTAATTGGCAGTATGTAATACTTGCCTAAAATGATTTAAAACTATTCCTAATATAAATCAAGTATTTCTTCCTATATTGAAATACAAGAAACTCTCTCATATTTATGACAAAGCGATATTTATCGATGCTTTAAAGTTCTTATTGACGTGTCAGATGTTACATGCTTTGAAGTGTATTTTCAAAACCATTATGTACCCGTGACTTATGAATGATTTATTTATTGTGATACCGAACTAACCTGTAAGTAAAATATTAAAGCCGAAGCCTAAATAAACACACTTATAACAACTGCAGGATACCTTTGGTAGTAAATTATGAATATAGAAAGAAAAAGTTTTAAATTTGAGTGCTTAGAAGCACGAGACGTAAAATATTAATACAATGAAACTGTCTGTGATAAACAAAAAGTGGTAGCCTAAGCTATTATTATCAGTACAACTTTCGTTTCAATGTTTAAACAATGAGGTACAAACTTTGCATCATTATTCTTAAACAGTCCATAATTAATGAGTTTTACTTTTTTACAAACTAATTTTCATCACGGTATACTCTTCGTCTGTTATTTAGACGTTTTAAAAAACTCAAAGGTCTAAATTTCATTAATTATAAAATTTAAAATTACATATTATTTTGCTAAAATCTTCACGCGACCTACTAATATTTTACTAAAACACTTATCATTATAAATAATATTCGAGCTGGCTTGTGAGTGAAAATTATAATTAAAGAATAAATATGCTACAACTCACAAATATAAAAACTTTATTTTCATTCGCGTCTCAACGACAATTTGTCGTCATCCTCAGTGATGCTACACAAATCAAATTAGGCTTGAGTAAAAAAATATTAAACATTTTAATATTTTTTACTAAAATATTAATAAACATTTTAAATACTTATGCGTATATTAATATGTTATGCTTGCCTATAGTAACGCCTACGTTTTTGTTTATTGAGAACGGCCAAATCGAGAGATGTGTCCCACTGTCAACTCGGACAACTGACCTCTTGGTTGTTGCGAGTTGGAGTTAGGGTTGGGGGTGTGATATGTTAATTTTTAAAAAGTAATAAGGACTACAATGTCAACAAATGTATGTGAGTTATAATGTAATTTGGTGTTGACTAAGTGTGTAGTTTGAAATGTTTGTAAATTTTATATTGTTCGGTGTGTATCATGGGCTATTTTTATTTTGTTTGTATAACTATACAAACTAACGTTTAAATCTACAAATTATTCGCAGTCAAAACAAAAATAACCAACGCTACACAACAGAACAATAAGAAATTTATAAACATTTCAACCTACTCACACTAACACCAGTCATAACTCACATACACTTTTTGACATTATAACACCAATACTCTTTGAAAATACAGTTTTTAATAGGAATTGGTAATGGGTCACGGCTTCCGAAACGGTCGTCCCCAATAATCAAAAAAGTAAATGCTACTTATAAGAAAGTGTAACTTACTAACATAAGTGCGAGTGTTTTTATTTTAAAATAGAATTCTCGTTTTAAAATATTTTCTTAAACCAAATTAATTTTCTGATGTAGTTTAAAACGAAAGTTAAATTCGACCGATATGAAAATTTGTATTTCGTGAATAATTTTCAAGAGAAAATTATTTTTAAAGGGGAATAACAAATTACATTGGAAAAATTATTTAAATACAATAATATTAAATCATGAATGACTTAATGATGTTTCATAAATAACCGTACCTTGCAGAAAACCCGTCCTTTTACTATATTAACGGGAGGTGCAACCAATGAATTACGTTACTGTATGGGGGGGGGGGTTGAAAGGAAAGTTAGACAGAGATTCAATGATTGATGTTGGGCCGCGAAATTAATCAAGACCGCGGCCAGCCTTGTGAAATGAAATGTAACTACTGAAACTTTTGGTTTTTGCCAAGTTCCGAATTAAATTATACAGTAAAGTTGCGGAAAATGATTTAAGGCATTCGTAAACGTTATTAATAAATGTATTTGCAATATTTAAAATCAATCTTATCTCATCGGAAATCTAAAAATATATTTATTTCATTTAAGTTTAACGATTTCACCAAAAACGTTTAATTGGCGTAATATATTTTAAAGTTTGCTTTAGTGCGTTCTTCAACATCGTCTAAACCTTTCATCTTCTAAAACATTCCGAGGCGTCTTCGTTTACGGATAGAATGTGTTAATGTGTTATCTTGATTGCCAAATGTATTGATTTTACCTAATTTTTAGCTTTCTCAAAAGTATTTGGTTTTTCAACAAATATGTTAACACGGACAATAAATAATCTTTTATGAATATACTACATTTATATAGTAAAATAATAAATATATGTACTAATTATTAATGAAAGAAGTTTACAATCTCGCAGCATTTTTTCCTAATCTAGGCGTTTAAACAGCTGCTATGCAAACTAATCTAAACCACATACAAAAGTTGTTGTTTGAAACCTTTTTTTACTTAATTCAAGTATCAGCTGTACGTCATAGATTGATTACCGGCATCTGTCGATTATTAAATGTATCTATAATAATAACTTCTAATTTCAATATAAATGTCTTAACGCTTGGACAGAATTGTAAAAGCACTCATAGACTTAGACAACAATCGGGCTTGAAATCTACACTCCCGCCATCTACTTAACATATGTTATACACGATATCTGAATTGGTCCATTGGTTCTTATGTTATTGTGAAACCAACACACGCACAAACGTATTATATATTAGGGTGTGAAAATTTCCATTGCTCATCGGTCAATTTTCTATGTCTTCGATTTCTATTCGTGCTTTCTCATTTTTGTTTGTTTGTTTCTGTGCGTATTCTTTGAGTATTTTTTTTTATATGGCTACACATATTAAACTATCAATTTTACATTAACTTAGTGACTTTTTTACAGTGAATCTGGCCATAGATAGGTAAGGTAAATACATGGACCCTTTATGGATATGTTAAATATTATGGGTGTAAGTGTTTAAAAGCATTCAATTTCTATGATATAGTTGGATTATTGAATCGCTTATATTAGTTCGTACTCTCCTTTTATATCTTGTTCTAATTTTCGATGGTTAATAAAATACATTTCATTATTGCACTCGAGATCAAATATATTTTTTTAAAAATTTTAATGGGTGACACTTGATGTTAATACAGTGTTATCAAATACTATTTAGGTAGTTAAATTGAATGATATAATTTTAGTTTTACATAGAAAGAAAACTATTCAGAAAAGGAACAAGTTAAGTAATAAAGTTATTTAATCTCACTTAACTTGAAATAAGTGATAACAGGATTTAATGTAACATCTGACTGCATGTTATAGGTTATGTTACTTCATATACATTATTTATAATAAAACAATAATAAGTAGTTATATTCAAATTGTCTTTGTTGAACTAAGTTGGAATTGACTTTAAATTGTTTTGTTTGTAGTACTTTTCTCTTTTTTTAAAACACCTATCGAAAATTATTATTGAGTAAAAAAACTCTTATATCACCATGAAACCTTCCCGGCGCTGCGCTGGGAGAAGCATTTAGTACACTGAAAACAATCACGTAACAGTTGGCCTTACAGATTAGATGCCTCGGAAGTAATTAAACGCAATTGCACGCACATTATTAAGCCAAAATTAAAGGCAATTGCCTGAAAACATTTTCACACCAAATGAAATAAAACGAGAGTAAATTTAATGTAGCCCAAGGCATTACTTTAAAAGGTTATGAGTAAATGTATAACTTTACATGCTTGTAGTAAATTCATAAATAAATTATTTGATAAATAAGGCAACATATTCCAACAGTTTATATTGTCTTAAATAAGAGTGAAATATGAATTAACTAGCCACAATAAATAAATTCCAATGACCAATACAAAATTAATTTCTTTACTATAAATTTACACGATGTATATTCGCGTTACAAGGCCACCGCAGAACGTTGTTATTGCTGTCCAACTTTACTACTTTGCAAAAAGAGCCCTTAATGTCTTCCGTTGCCTCGTCAATGGTATGCTGAGAGATAACCTACAAGTTTCGGCGGACATTGAACGTTCATTTTTTTCTAGTTCATTCCTCTTCAATCTCATTAACAAAATTTATCCTATTATTAACAAGTTAAGTAAACCATTGGAAATAAAATATGTAGATTTATTCGGCTTGGCCAGTTATGTAATTACAATACAAATATTGAAAAAAAACTCAATACCACAATTATGATAAATATAACTAGTTACCTAATAATATGTACATTTCGGAAACTTCGTAAGAGGGTTTTATTACAAAACTAATTACAATGTAGACCACAATAGATTACAAACTAGTAAACCATTGTTTAAAGTTTTATTAAAACTTGGTTTACGGTAGTATAAACATATATTTTAATAAAATTACTAATTAATTGTAATAACTTACGTGTAAATCAAACCTTGTGCTATATTAAAAAGTTAATGAAATAACAAGCTTGGTGGAGTCGCTAAAACGAAGCTAATTGTGGCTAAAGCCACCAGATAGCACTGTACAGGTTTCATTTAATCCCCCCTGTATTACGTTAATACTACACAATACTCTCTCTTTACCTTTCTACCAATAAGCTTGAGTTTAAATAATTTTAATTAAAATTCTCTTAACACTACTTAGTAATTATATAAAGATCCCCTTTTATTTATTCTTATTACTGTAAAAAATCTCCCTTTTTTACCTCATTCTATTGCGACTTGAGCCTTCTATTCGAGTCTCCCAAATCACGCTTGCATTCTCCCGCAGTTGTTAACCTGGTATCTCTTCCCCGCTACGTATGTCCCTTGATGCGAAAAGTACTCAAAACCTACATTTTGTGCTTTTTTATTTTCTGGGGATAAAATACTATCCGACAGATGTGTGCGTTTATATTTTCAATTGTAGTCTCGTTATTTAGCCCTGTTTGAAATAATTTATATATTAGGCGTTACGTTACGCTAGCACAAACTTCCCCTTCCGCCAAAGAATATACTAATTGCGTTACACAATATGTGTTGGAAGCTTAAATATTTTATGTGATTTTTCGTTACAGTTATTTTTCTCAACACGTGTTACTGTTACACACGAATGAAGCTCTTTTTCCAACAACGCTGAATAAAGTGACCCGAGTGGTGGAGTAACAATAAATAATTGTTACTTCGACTGCGGTCGGATGATAAAGTAGCCAGATCCAATTTGCTACGAAGAAGTTTTCCCTAAATACTCTAGTGTAGCGTTACGCTAGCCCAGTCCTCCTCTTCCGTCAAATAACATAGCGTAACGGAATACTGAAACTCCTCGTTTCGTTACACTATATGTGTAGGAGGCTTAAATAGTCTATTGTGGTTTTTCGTTACAGTTATTTTTCTCAACACGTGTTACTGTTACACACGAATGAAGCTCTTTTACCAACAACGCTGAATGAAGTGACCACAGTGTTGGAGCAACGCATAATTGTTACTTCGATTCAAGTCGGATGTTAAAGTAACCAAATCCCCTTTGCTCTGAGCAAGAAGTTTTCCCTAAAGACTCTGTGCTGTGTAATTTAGCCCGCAGACGTAACCCAATTTAAATATTCAAGTGTACTTTGGACTTGGATGCTGCTGTGAAATAAATTCAATTTATGTTATTTTACTCCGAGAAAGGAAACTTGAAATGCTTTTCTTTAGTTTTCCCAACATCTTGGAAAACACTTTGTAAAAGAAAAGCGATTTATCTTTGTTTGAAAGAGATATAGTTGGGTTTATTTAAAAGCTCCTCATGAAGACTTAAACTTGCTTGTATATATTTGATATAGGCGTTTTAGACTTGTTTATTTGTTTCTGTTTGTAATCGTGTTAAAAATAATGCTTTTATTACTTTATACGTAGAGTACGCCAATTTTAAATAACATTTAAAATCAAATATTTGCGACTGTAAAAACCCGTATATTGGTATATCTTATGATTATTCAGTAAGTCCAGAATGTCAGCTGGAAAAGTGAATTTCCTAATGGTAAAAGTTGAAACACTTCTCTGATCATCTTTTTCCCAAATTTTAACACCTTAAACTTGATCAATGTCATGTTTTACTTCAAACATACAGTAAATATTGGCAAATAAATTTAACCTAACCTAACCTTGTTTAACCTGACCTAAACACTAAATGAGTACTGATTCAGTTTGTGAAAAGTGATATAAATATGTAAGGAATTAATCGATATCTAACTTTATCGACTATCCGAACTTTAAATTTTGTTATTTGTAAAAACTACTGAGATAACGTTTTCTATCGCTATGTAGCGATCTTCATCAGTGCCTTCTGCTTGGAGTTGTTGAGTTGAGCGGTGACGGTTTTAAAGCCAGAATTCCGATAGTATAAAAGAGTATGTGTGATTTGAATTCGGTTTGTTCGTTTAATATGTTTGTACTTTGTGTTTTTTGTGTGTCTGTAAATTTCATAATGATCTAGTGTGTCGAGTTGTGGTCCTTTTTTGTTGATTTGTAAGATTTCTAGGTTATGGTAAATGTTTATGTATTTGTGTCTTGCATCTTTTATGTGTTCTGTATGTGTTCCTCGATTCATTTTTCAGAGCTGCGACCTGTTTGCAAAATGTAGAATTTGCTGCACAGGTTGCAGTTTAATTTGTATACGCCTGGTGCTTGTAGTATATATTTGTTGTTGGTGTAGACCCATACTTACAAGTCCCATACTTTAAATTACAGATTCATACTGGAAGATACAGTCCAATACTTGATAGTACAGATCTATACTGGGAGTTACAATCCCATACTTGAAATTACAGATCCATACTGGGAGTTACAATCCCATACTTGAAATTACGGATTCATATTTGGAGTTACAGTTCCATACTTAGAGTTAAATTTACATATTGAAGTTTCTGTCCCCTAATTAAAGTTACACAAACATACTTGGAGTTGCACGCCTACACTTCAGGGCCACATTTCGACGGTAATACTGTTGGACAAAATAACGACTTTAGTGAGCTGTATTGCCTCTGAAATAAAATAGGATTTATAAAAAGAATATTTCGAGAGTTAACCAATGTAACATTAAAAGTTGCTTTATCTGAGCTCTCATTGGTGTCATCTCTTAACGTTTAACCGATACTAGATGTGAATTTAGTTACTTTAATTTCAAAGAAAATTTAATGAGACGTGGTTGCGTGTCAGATCCACCTCGTTGCTCATTAGCCTCTGCCCGTTAGGGATGACAAAATCAAAGCGGTAAATTATAATAAATTTAGATCCTGTTGAGTGCCACTACCTTGCGGCGATAGTGAAGACTAAACGTAGTGTAAAATAAACCCTAGGTTATCACAGTTGTCTAAATCGGAACCAATTAAAATTTAAATTGTAAGGCATACCTCAAAGCACTGTCCGTATAACTAACTCCACTAACCGTACACGCTCTTCTACATATTACACTTTTTTTACATGGACAACAAACGCATGTTTTACTACCGCCTATTTTTAGATACAACACTCTCTTTACAACTACGATATAACAGCTGTGATAGTTTTGAAAATATATCAATTTTACCCATAACCAGGTATTGCTGATATTGAAATACTCCATTGGCCTTACGGGAATTGGTTAACAGTGACCTTACCATTGTTGTAATAATAAAAATCACCTCATAAAACCCTAATATTTGTAAAATAATAATTATATCATTCATTAAAATTGTGTGTGTGTGGGGTGTGTGGTTGTGTGTGTGTGTGTGTTTGTGTGTGTGTGTGTGTGTGTGTGTGTGTGTGTGTGTGTGTGTGTGTGTGTGTGTGTGTGTGTGTGTGTGTGTGTGTGTGTGTGTGTGTGTGGTGTGTGTGTGTGTGTGTGTGTGTGTGTGTGTGTGTATGTGTGTGTGTAATCTATTAGGAACGATAAAATTTGAAAGACAGTATTATTTATTTCGTTTTTTAATACATTTGAAATTTTCAAGTTTTTCCAAATAGTAAAAACTTTATACAGAACTGAAAATTCGTATTTTTTTCTTCTAAGGAAAAAACATAATTACAAACTTTACACTGTATATAGATAAAACGTTTAGGCCAATAAATGGTAATTGTTAAAGTACAACGGATTGTTCAAATTGATCAGTGCCTTATTTACTTATCTTGTATTTTAGTAAAATACATGAAGTCTAATAAATGAAATTATAAGAGGATAAGTATAAATATGGGGAAAGATATGCATTAAACATATGCACCTTTAATTCCATTATGGAAACAGTTTGTACAAAAATGTCTCATACGAAAATATGGTTACTTTCCCTATGATAATAGGCCGATAAACGGTTTGTCACCAATACAAGCTGTATAACATAAATACAAACCGTTAAACCCAGATAGGTGTTGACACGGCAGGTGTTAGTTTGTTTACGCAACTTTTACTTGCGGTTAGATATATGTCAAAAGTGTAAAACTATAATATCTGTGGGTAATAACTATTAGTTGAGTAAAAACGAAGAGATCCTTGGGGAAAGTGCGGAGTTTCACTATTTCTGCATCTATACATTTCTATAATAATAAATAAACGAGGCCAAATCAATTGCTTTCCCTTTGCGGCTCCTTCAACCACAATTCCGAAGTAGGAAATGCTCCGTTGCCAAACATTCACCCCCCGGCACTGTAACCCTCCATTGTCGTGTATGACTGATGGTGCTTCACTAATTTTCTCTTTGATCTTTGAGGCGAGAACTGGATGCCACTGATGAGCAAATAATACTAATTCTCTGTCATCACAAGTGGGCCTACATTTATTGTAATATTTTAAAAATATATATTAAATTATTATTTTACCCTAGTACAAAACTTAGTAAAATAATTTACTAGAATATTTACAAAAATTAGAGTCATATTTTTATTATATATATATATATATATATATATATATATATATATATATATATATGTGTGTGTGTGTGTGTGTATTTATATAAACATCTTTTATCCAGAATAATGTGTCGACAGCCAAATCCGGATAAGACACATTCCGGATATGGGAGGGATTATGCTATGATGTACGTCTGTACTACATATTCACGACCATTCCAATTGGAAGTAGATGCATGGTCGTTTATAGTAAATAAGTTATTGAAGGTTGCAATTATATTTTAATAGCAATATAGAAGCGTGCGTACAATATAGCTACATGCCTGTATGTACAGTTTCTTCACATTGTACTATACATATTTGAATTATCTGTTTTGGTAAAAAAAAAGATGTAATGGTGGTTTGTTTGTTTCGTTGAACATATTTCTATGTTGATATATCCCTCCATGGTATGTTTTCTTTCGTAATATTCGGCTAAAGCTGGCTGTGTGCTCACTAAGTCTATAGCACCGGTAGCTGTAAACTCACGAACTTCATCCTCATTCATTTATTCACACCAACACTGCTTCATGTCGTTACAACGAGGAATGCTTCGCAGAAAATCGACGATTTCTACATTTGTACATCTGTCAAGGTTTTTCGTTTGTAATACGATTTATATCCTTATAGTTTTGGCCAGTATTTAACTAGTACCCTACTACCGGCCTCATTGCATCCCATGCTGTAGAAATCCATAAAGCGACATCTACCAAGTTTACGCTTTTAGGCACTCGGTAATACTTCTTCCCGCTACCTATCCATACCTGCTATAATAACTGTTATTAACTTACACCGCCGCCGTATAGAGAACGCGGTATCTTCCGCTTTTCCGGTAAATCGTATAATGTAGATTAGAAATTCTAGGTTAAATAACTAACTCAATTATGTAATTACACAAAATTCTTACGCACAAAGACGCTTACGGATATATATATAGCTTTGCAACACTGTTTTCTTGTGTTCACTTATCACTTTCACTATATGTACTTAAACAAGAATCTTACTTGGTATTTATGCGAGTTAACATTCAATGATTGGTAGTATCTCCATCATCAAGCATCACTGACCGTGGGTTGTAGTAAGACACCCGCTATTCAGTGATGCTTGATGATGGAGACACTACCAATCTTTGAAAGTTAACTCGCATAAATACCAAGTAAGATTCTTGTTTAAGTACATATAGTAAAAGTGATATCTATACATACATACATACATACATACATATATATATATATATATATATATATATATATATTTAAGATCAAATAATATACACAAATACAGGAATATTTAATTTATTGAACAATAAACTCAAAGCTTTTCGTTGGCTTACATTACCAACATCTTCAGGAGTTACAATATTAAGAATGATGTTAATAAAACATTAAATCATCATTCTTAATATTGTAACTCCTGAAGATGTTGGTAATGTAAGCCAACGAAAAGCTTTGAGTTTATTGTTCAATAAATTAAATATACCTGTATTTGTGTATATTATTTGATCTTAAAAATATTCTAACAGGAAAACACATTTGATATTCTATATACATGTATACACCTAATCTCTCTCTCTCTTTCACACACACGCGATACTCTACTAGATACTTCATTTTCAAGGATGCATTCTGAGAATACGCACAAGGACAACTATTTTCTCGGTTGTGACGTCACTAATGTGTTGCTGCTATTATATAATGTGTCCGTGATTCGCTATCCCACACTCCTCTCAAGAAGTTCTGTTCTGATGATTTCAAAATTACTAATGATGGAGCCGACACGAAAGGTCTGTAAACATTTTTTTAGTTTAATCTGTGTGGTAAAAGTAACAATTAATTGATAACGCACACTAACCCACGATTAGCAAAGTATTGATTCAAACGCATCACCATCAGTGAGTTACAAAATTTAAATCGCAAATATTAGGTCTATATTTGTCTTCCATTTTAACAACTCCTTTATGATACGAAAATAATTAAAGGTCGTTTAACCCCTTTTTCACAAATGTACATTGTTTTAAATATGAAGCGACAGTGTATTAAATTATGACTAGAGTTGTCTGTAATGTTCATCTATGACAAATAGTTAATTGAAGGAACAACTGTTACCAAATTTTAATGAGTTTTGTAAATAAAGATTTCAAGTGCGATGAAGCGAAATTAATTTCGATCTTTACTTTACACGTTGCTAACACATCAGCAACTTCTGTTCAACATGATTTATAAAAAGGAACGCTAATGGGACCAGTCAAAGTTGAAACCAAACACGCAACGATAACTGTCAAAAATGTAATTAAAATTAGTGAAACCAGATTAGTACGGTTGATATACAAGGTGACAGGACACGCCAGTTTGCAGACTATTGACGTACTAACAGACGAGGCCCATTTCCATTAGTCTTACGGTTGAAAGAAAAAGAAGACAATGAGCCCAATGATAATATTACAAATTGTACAATTAACCAAACACCCAATGCCATAATACAAGACAAATCAGTAACTAAATAACAAATATATGTAATAAATAATCAAATAACAAAGATATCTAGATTAAACCACTATGTTTATCTCGATAACCTTGGCTTTATTATCAGAGGCTACCAATAGAATCATGTTACGAGACAAACTCTGGTGATGACTCAGTTATCGACCTGTGCATTAGTGTTTAAAATCGATAAGTTTGAAATTGGTTATAACAATGTTAATCTGCGTTTCGGTTATAACACTATTAACTTGGCTATAAGCGATAAACATTAATTTGGTAATTGTTTATAACATGTTTATTTGGCATTGGTCATAACATTATTTTATTCTTGAATTTTGTAGTTTTTAACTTTCGGAGTATCTTATTAATCACTTAAACAATACTTTACGACTATCCGAACTTTATATTTTGTAAATTTATTAAAAGTTACTGAGACAGAACGTTTTCGATCTTCATCAGTGTCTAAAATTGTTATTTTAGTTATTAGTTATAATAATGTTGTTTGGTGATTGTTCATATACGAGTAGTTATCGGTTATATTTGGTCACTGTTAATTTGGTAATTGTTTATTCCAGGTTTATTGGTTATAACATTGTTAATATGGTTATTGGTTATAGCAATATTATTTGCTTATTTTTTACAACTCTGTCATTTTTAATTTGATTATAAAAACGTTAATCTGGTTATTCGTTACAACAATGGTTATTTCGCTATTGGGTATAACAAGAACTTTGCATTAGCTGTTTCAGTTTCAAAGTAGCTAATTTGAATTTTACAGTACAGAGAACACCATAATAATACTTACTAGAACTATATACACATATAAAACTTAAAACAGTTAGCTTGGAGTTATACCTGCAGCACAGAGAACCCACATAAGGTTTAGAGGTATCAATTTGGAGTCGCAACTCCAGCACAGAGAACCCACATATGTTTTAGAGGTATCAATTTGGAGTCACAACTGCAGCACAGGGTAAGGTTTAGAGGTAGCAATTTGGAGTTATAACTTCAGCACAGAGATTCCACATAAGGTTTAGAGGTATCAATTTGGAGTCGCAACTCCAGCACAGAGAACCCACATATGTTTTAGAGGTATCAATTTGGAGTCGTAACTCCAGCAAAGAGAACCCACATAAGGTTTAGAGGTACCAGTTTGGAGTCATAACTCCAGCACAGAGAACCTACATAAATCTTAGAGGTAGTAATTTGGAGTCATAGCTCCAGCACAGAGAACCTACATAAATCTTAGAGGTAGCAATTTGGAGTCATAACTCTAGCACAGAGAAGTCACATGAGGTTTAGAGGTGGTAGTTCTGAGTCATACTCTATGGTAATTTAGCGTATTTGAATATACTAATTAAAAAATTTAAAATAAATTTTTCAAAAATCCGTCTCAGGTATCTTCAGAATAGTCAGACCATTTATAACTACGTAACAAATAGTTTAGGAAATAACAAAAATGGAAAATTAATTATGTACATACAAATAATGAACAAAATCCGCTATATGATATCTCCTTACAGGATCCCAGGCCCTGCATTTGGCAGTAACAGTTATGCAAACGTGAAAATGCTGATTCCTATAAAATAACTTCTCGAGTTCCACAGTTGAATATGATATTTAGGTCTAAACAAGTTTCCTGCGTGAAATAATGAACGTAGTTACTATGCTTGCATGAATGTTTATAAAACAACCCTAACAAAGTTAGTTAGAGCTGCGGAGGGTTGCATTTCTCTGACATGCATTTGAGCTCCAAGAATAAACTGGTGTTTTATTACGTTGTAGAACTTTACTCCAAATTTGAGGTTTTAATTGTGTAATACACTCGTATTTATTAAGTTAATTAGAGCTCAGCAAGTGAGAACAGTTCACAACAATAAAAATTAAAAAAGGTTATTTTAAATCTCACTACACTTAGTTTAATAAGACAGACGCGCTAGCTTTTAAAAACAAGCAGACTATCAATTAGTGTCTGTAGTATATATTTATATTTAGTGTATATCTCTTGTAAGTTGTTAGTAATGTTTAACTGTAAATAAACATTACGGTTTAAAGCTTCAATATTAATATTCACAACATATTATATTGAACTTAGGCAAAATTCTAACATAAGAGTGTATTATGAGTCAATGTATTTATTGTAACTTATAATTTACTTCTTATTTCTCAAGTGCCTCATGGTGATTTTATCGCCAATGTGACCACTTATTTCATTCATTACGTTAACTCTGTTATTTTACAACACACTTCTCTGAGGGGAAAATTGATGAAATTTAATTTTTTTGTTTTACAATTTTCTTTAGTTATAATATGCATTACAAAATTTTTGAAATTAAGACAAAAATTTAACTGTAGAATAAAAGTGTTTCATTCTTCCTGAAATGATATAAACCATTTTAATGAATTTTCATCAAGAATACAAATGTCAGTAATAGTGTTTTATGACGAACATGCAATATATGTAATTTGTTTTACATTTAACTAAATTATTCTCGCTAGCTATCATATCGAAATATAATGAATTCTTCTAACCTGCTACAATTTTTGTTGTTGTTGTTATAAGGACTAAATCTAAATTTACGAGTACATAAAAGTTATTAAACAAAAAATGGTACTTATGTATTATATGGAGGCCACTACTTTTAGAGGTTATTTTGCAGGGAACGTAAGAACACTAAACATTTATACACGACATACTTTATTTGACTTACTGTGAAAATTACCTGTAATTATAACAATTGGTTCTTGTTTTCTGCCTCCCAAAAATAAGCGATGTTAGTGAGAATCGAGTTGGGCCCATCGCTGCCAGTCCCGGTAACACCCAATCGCCACATGTATGTCCTGGCATTACCTCGATGCCCCTTGTTCCTCTACTTAACACCTCCTCACATCCGATTCGTAATGTAAAACGGAAGTAATAGTAACATATTTATGATAACCTAACCACCGTAGCATGTGGTATAATAGTGGTCTCCGTTAATTATGTAAGTTCCTAAGAAATATCTAAATGAAATACAATAAAATATTTATTATTAATACATTAATATTAAATATTTATTATTATTGTTCTCCATTGTAAAAATGTTGACCTTGAAGTAGAGAAGCTTCTAACTTTAGTAGTGAAACCAAAGAAAACATATTTAATATGACAGACAAAAATATTTATATCTGTATATATTTAATGGTAGTAAATTAACAGAGTTTGTTTTATAAAGTCAACTGGTAAATATAACATGATTGGACCTAGTCAAGGGAAATGTGAAGATGTTATCCAATGATATCTTTAATATTTTTAATGTTTGCCAAAGCTGTGAACATTTCTTGGTACTCTTCTTGATGGGTTTTTAAATAAGCCATTTTGATATATTATTAATTAATTACTAAACCATGCCTGTGATAATAGCATCGTCAGGATTTGTTGTGACCTTAGTGCTATATTTTAAATTAGATTACCTGTGTTTGTTGGTTTTATTTGCTGACTAGTTTTTACTAGCAGTTTGTTTTTTTAATACATGAAATGTTATTAAAATTTTTTTTAAAGGTATATATAAAAATTAACTATGGTGTAAATCTCAGTCTTGATAATTATAGGTGGTTTTATGTAGATATCTTCTAAATATTTTGTTTATTTATTTCTATTAAATTAAAACTAAGAGAGGAACCCCTGTTTTAAATCAATTCTTAATTTGTTTTTGTCTTAATTTCCAGTGATTCAATGTGTTTGAGAGAACATTTCTAGAACAGTCCTTGTCCCTATACAATATTTTTTTTTTAACCAAGATATGCCTTAACTTTACAAATCCTAAATATCTATGACATATATTTTAAATATTATACTTTAAAATAAATGTCAAGTACAGTAGAGTCTCGATAATTCGAGGTAGATGGGATCGAGACCCCCTCGGATTACCGAAAATTTAGATTATACAGAAGCTCGTTTCTGTGCATTAGAATATATAGGAGAACTTTATATAAACATTTCTTGGAAGCCCGAATAATTTCATTTGCATAGCGTATTGATATAAACATTTCTTGGAAGCTCAACTCAATTCCTTTACTTGCAGTATTGATATAAACATTTTTTGAAAGCCCTATTAATTTCCTTTGCATACCTTACGGCTATAAACATTTCTTAGAAGCCTGACTAATCCTTTTTTTAAAATATACAGAATAGCCTCTAGCCTTTATCAATGCTTCATCGGTACTAGTGAATGGTAGCCAAACACTGATGAAGGCGACATCGTCGTCGAAACTAGTCTGTTTGTTTTAATAAACTAGTAAGTTTGTTTTAGTAAATTAATGAGTAGTGAGATTTAGAGTAAATTGTTTTATTTTCCATTGATTCTGATTTTGTTTGTCATTTTGAGATTGTCTAAAATTTGTTTATCTTTACTGTAAACGCCCGTATATTGGTAAATATAAAGATTTACTAATATTTTTTGGTATATTCATTTGAGCTTTTGGATTTAGAGTTTAACGGATACTAGATTTTTCCAAAGACGGTTGGTACATACTGGTTTCGTGAATAAAAAATGAGTATTTCTTAATTCTTTATAACAATAACATATCAGTAAAAACCATACAAATACTTTGCAGTTTCTCACATACATATTTATCACAATGAATCAGTATATATATCATATCAGGTGTTTAATAGCGAGGATAGGTCAAGTTAGATTAGGTAACATAGGCTGGGAGTGTAAGGTGGTAAAAGCTCGAAATAAGCGATGATCACATGCTAACCACTTTAAGCTTCTCCCTTCATACAGGCATCTGCTTTAATCTCCGTTCTAATAGAGCATTCCACTTTAACCGTTCCCCCTCATAGAGGCATCGACTTTCAGATCTCCACTTTAAGAGCCATCCACTTTAGGCTTCTACATTCATAGAGGCATAGGATTAAGGAACTCCACTTTAACAGAGGCATTCACTTTAAGCTTCCCCAGCATAGAGACATCGGCTTAAAAATCTCCACTCTAATCACGCCATCCACTTTCAGCTTCCCCAATCATAGAAGACATCGACTTTAAGATCTCCTCTCTAACAGAGCCATCCACGTTAAGCTTTCCCTTACAAAAGCATCGACTTTAGAAACTTCACTCTAATAGAGTCATTCACTTCAAGCTTCTCTCCTCATAGAGGCATCGGCTTAAAGATCTCCACAATAATAGAATCATCCACTTTAAGCTTCCCGCGTTATAGAGACATCGGCGTTAAGCTTCCCCCGTTGTAGAGGCATCGGTTTTAAGGTACCCCCTCATAGAGGCATCGGCTTTAAAATCTCCACACTAAAAGAGCCATCCACTTTAAGAATCCCCCTCATAGGGGCATAGTCTTTAATATCTTCACAATAACAGAGCCATCCAAATTGAGACTCGTTCCTCATAGGGGCATAGTATTTAAGATCTCCACCCTCCACTTTATGTTTCCCCCTCATAGAGGCATCGGTTTTAATATCTCCACACTAATGAAGCTATTCACTTTAAGCTTCCCTCCTCATAGAGCTATCATCTTTGAGCTTCTCCCCTCATAGAAGCATGGGCTTTGAGCTTCCCCCCGTCGTAGAGGCATCCGGTTTAGGCTTTCTCCGTCATAGAGGCATATGATTTAAAATCTCCACACTAAAATAGCCACGCACTTTAAGCTACCCCTTTCATAGGGGCATTGGCTTAAGCTTTCCCTTTCGAAGTGGCATTTGGTTTAAGCTTCCCCCTCATAAAGGCATCGGCTTTAAGCTTCCCCCCTCATAGAGGCATCGTCTTTAAGATTTCCACACTAATACAGAAGCGCTAAAAGTTCTGTATTGCGCATCCTGGAACTCAGCCATTCCATTAGAATCCCTACATCTTCAAACCCCGCCCAGGAGTCCAAAGAAACCCTCATAGCTTCTCCTACTACTGTAAGCTCTCGCCTTCATTGTTTCCCACACCTTCAGGTCTAAAACTAAAACTTCAGCCGTTCTGTATTAGCATAGGCTACATTGTAATTAGTGTTAAGTAGATAAGGTGCATAACCTACACTGTTAGCTTTTAGGTCGCGTGGTGTAACGTTACTCCTGGAAAAGTATATTACAAAAAAGGCAGTCGCCCGTTTCTTTCTATATTTAAAACCAACCCTTCAAAAACCAAATAAAAGCCATCCCAAACGGAAAAGCCCATTTAAAGATTTCAATAACCCTAAACTTTCCTATCGATCCTTTATGCCAAATTATAATTCTATAAATATGAATGAAACCCTTATTATTTTAGACTGTAAGAATATATTTACAACCGTTCTTATCATAATTCCTCTGTTATGAATTAAACATTAGCACGAAAATATTTTATTCATGGTTACCGATGTTTTGTTTCATCGCATAAAACCAGGTGAAATTACATTATTTATTTCTATTTTGTATTGCCAAGACTTTTAGCCACAAATGAATCGAAACACAATAAATATTATTAATTTTGTACTTGGAAATATTCAATTCCTTTGTTAATTAATTTGTTAACTCTGATGCTTGACCTAATTCCTTTGTACCGAGGACACAGTGATTTTGAATTTTTTTGCGTTGTTCAAAGACTACGAGGGAATAATTATTCTTTGGGATAGGCATTTATGGGCTTTATTCATGGTAGGCCTATATTGAATTAATAACCCTTTTTATAGCTTTTTAAGCTATTTTACATAACTCTGTAAACGCTTCAGTGAAATACATTGATTGTTATGTCGTTTTGTTAAGTATTATCTCTTGAGGAACATAACATATTTACTGTATATATTCTGGATTTTACATAGCCTATATTTAATCATATATAAAATTGAATCATGCACCGATACACACACACACACACACTTTTGTGAAATGAAAACATTTTTAGGCATTTACTATTTATTAGGAATATACTGTGTTTGAATTTAATAATAAATACACAAAAACCACTTAACCACAAACTTTCTTTATTTTACCCTTATCTACATTTACCAAGTTAAAAAAAAAACTTGGTAGCTGAAATGTCCATCCTCAGAGGAATATCATACAAAGACAGTATTTGTATGGTATCCATCTGATGATGGTTACTTGGTAACTGAAATGTTCATAAGGATAAAATAAAGAAAGTTTGTGGTTAAGAGTTTTTTGAGTATTTATTATTTTCAGACATCTCTGATAACAAATGTTTAGGTAATTTGTCTTTACGCAAAATTAAATATTACTATCAATTCAAAATTTCTGTACACGTTGCTAGAAACCCTAAAAGGTTTTAACTTGTGTCATCCACCTCTGCCAAACACCTTATTGATGCAATCCTTAAACGCTCCATTAAACAAGAGCATGAGGAAGCCAGCAGGGGGAAACAGTGGGCATCACTTAGCAGTCGCGGTCCTTTGGTGCCCACAAGCGATAGAGCAACTTCCGTGGCTGACTTTTGACTTCTGACAGGACACGACTATCTCCAGGCCCACCTCTACCATTTTGGCCAAGCGGAGTCCGATAGACTACGTGTCCGCTCTGTCTCAATGGTATTATGAATGGGGACCACATTTCAACTTGTCCTGAACTAGACGACCAGCTGTCCAGATCCGGTCGTTACTGGGAGGCTCGACGCCGAATGGTTCAACAGGCAATGGCGGGCATTGGATAAAGTAAAGTAAAAGTAAAGTAAGAACTTTACTTTACTAGCACTCCCCCGAGTGATACAACCTAATAAAAAAAATATTTTATGAATTGGATTTTACACCTAAATTTTGATGTTTAGCTTTCTCAATTAAATTGAGTGTTTTCAAAAATACCATCGCCTATAAGTAGGTCCTACATCATGTCATTTTCCTTTCGTAAAGCACTGTTTTCTCTGACTACCCACAGAACCTTTCCAATAATGGTATGATAAAGATGGAATTATTTTTAATAAAGAAGGGTTTAGATTTTATCAGGGCTAAGACTGGAACACGACCCCGTCTGAAGATGAGAATCCGTCTTTTTTGTAATAAATAGAATTTACTTTAGGAACTATTGAATATAGTTTAAGGGTTGTTGAAGTCTTATAATGCGTTTTAGTATTAAAAAGTGTATGTTTAAGATATGTCAGGTTGCATGTTATCTTTCTGTGTCACCTTTTGTCTTATCACAGCTCATGAAGACAAGTAAGGTCTTTTAATACTTAAACATTGTAGGGAAAATTGTAATGTTTAAACAATCTGTCCATAAAGACAAAAATGTCAAAAATACTGTAGTAAGAGTTTAAAACATGCTCGGCATAAACACACCGAAATATTGTTATCTGTCGCTCAATTCTTTAGTATTTTCTGTAGAACGCAACTAGTCAACGGTCTGTTCATGTCTGTCATAGATGAACCATTTGTAGGTAAAATAGATCTTAGAACGCCTTTTAAATGTATAAGGCTCACTTCATTTTCAAGGATAAAAAAGGGGATATAGTAGAAAGAAGGATAGAAAGGGGGATATAATAGAAAGAAGGGCAGAAAAGTGGATTGGCCTATGTTAGAAAGAAAGATAGAAAAGCAGACGTTATGTTTCTGCCAAAGTAGATGTATATAAATCCAATTTAAAATCCAATAAGAATATCAAGTTATTAATTAAGCAATTTTAAATAATTAATATAATGTATTTATATTTAAAGTTATATTAGATTTTTCAATAATAATGTATTGTAGTTCTACTTATTATTCGAGGTTATTAGGCTAATAATTTAGTTAAAAATGTATAAAGTAACCTAAGTGATTTTTCAATTCCTTCCATTAGTCACACTCTCCCTAAATATATTTTAATATCTTCTTCAAATTTTCAATTGTTTGTTAAATATGTTTTATTCCTCCACTCAAATTCAAAATGTTTTTTACTTGTGGGGGATGACATTTAATATTAATTCATATTTTCAATATTTTATTTTAAAACAATAATTCATTAATTAATTTAAATCAATAATTTAGGTTTATAATTTGGTACTTATTATTTTGATTCTGTCATATGTAAATACATATATTTATTTATTATAATTATTTAATAAAAAGTAAATAAAATACAATCTCCCCTTGTTGGCTTAGGTAGGAATTGACTTTAATGTTTTGTTTGTATTACTTGTTGGTATAAAACAGTCATCAAGTCAAATGCAGCAGGTGATGTTTAGGGGACATAGAGCTATATAAATAGTAGCTCGGTTATATTTGGGGCAAGAGCTTTTACTTCATCACCATAGAACTAGATCCCTCTACAAAGATCAAAGAGTTGAACATGCAAAGGTTGTTAATACAGGATTTTAAACATTACCTTAATAATTAATTAAATTTAATAATTAATTGCACTTCATTTTGTCACTTAATATTCTAATCCTGTTATTTCTACATAAATTTGTATAATACTTTGTATAACACATGTATAATGATTTGTTGCAGGTAGGGAAGTAAACAGAATTTGAAATAACCTCAGGCTAACTAGTTGTAAGTATAAACTATTTCGTATTATTGTTTGTTATAGAGCCAAATGTTATTCTTAACGGACAATAGATAATTAATTTATACTTTCTTGCTTTTATCACTAATTATATTAGTACTAGTATTCCTTATTATTTTAAATTTCACTTCTGAAATTTGATTACAAGCTTCAAGAAAATTGTCACTGATTTTATAGGAACCGTCAATTAATATAATTAAGATTTTCAAAATATGTTCTATGGAAAACACTTTCTCCGCTTCCCATAACGTTTCTCACATTTATGGTTTCCGCACCATGTTAAATTTTTTGATCGCTAATTTTTCAAATATTGTACCTGTTGTCTTGGTTTTGTTCATTGCTACCAGAAACATCCATTACCCTCGATGGATTTGCTATCAAAATATATTCCATGTTATTTATTAGTATTATGCTCTATAATGCATGATCCTCTACGATACTTCAAGTACCTAACAGATTAGCATCTTCCGCATTTTCTGAAAGTTCCTGTAGAGATGTTGGTGAATTCGTATCCAACGATCAGTATCTACAATGGTATATTTTAAAAATCTGTGAATGGACAGAAATTAAGAAATAAGACACTTAATATCCCATTACCAAAATATTTGTCAGGCGCATATATAATGATACCACATTTCCTGAATGTAGACGAAGTGTTTGCACTGAACAGTTATATATGATGAAAACATATTGTAGAGAGGCGGAAAGATTAGATAGAAGAAAACAAATGTATAACTACTGTGCAGACGGTGCTGAGTAACAGAACACGCTTTCGGCCTATTAAGTCGAGTTACAGAGTGTTTACACACATACTGCTGTGGCTCCAAATGTTGTTGATGGTATGCTATTAAGTAGCCGACTTATTTACATAGTCTTAATCGTGAGTGTAAGCAGCACGTGCTGTGTTGCGAAATACTGCATGTTTTGCTGCAATATTTACTAGTTTTTCTACAATATTTGTTATTTTTCCTACAATATTTGTTAGTTTTTCTGCAATATTTACTAGTTTTTCTACAATATTTGTTAGTTTTGCTACAATATTTGTTAGTTTTGCTACAATATTTACTAGTTTTGCTGCAATATTTACTAGTTTTTCTACAATATTTGTTAGTTTTCCTATAATATTTGTTAGTTTTACTACAATATTTGTTAGTTTTGCTACAATATTTGTTAGTTTTGCTACAATATTTGTTAGTTTTGCTACAATATTTGTTAGTTTTGCTACAATATTTGTTAGTTTTTCTACAATTTTTATATTAGTTTTGCTAAAATATTTATTAGTTTTGCTACAATATTTACTAGTTTTGCTACAATATTTGTTACCTCTTTAGTTTCGCCTCTTTATTTTCAGAAAAGCTTTTTTTATCCTGATCCGAGCCCAAAGAAACCGTCCAGCCCTCGAGGTAGCCGTCCTTTAGCAAGCAGCCTCCGTCTCGCATGCGCATTGCGGCTATTATCCTTACCGCGCGTGAAGGAATCTGTATAGATTGTCCATGCTTGATGTAGTCAGCTGGTTCTCGACAGTCCGTCAGAGAAAGTGAGGGTTTGATGACCCCCGAGGTTTTTCAGTGCTTGTCACTGACAATGGCTACGGGTAGGAATATGGGAACCGAGTTTTGTTAAGGGCTGGATGTAGGAGGGTTATTATATGAAGTAAGCCAAACCAACAGAGGCACTCTCTATTGCGACCGTCAACAATCTGCAGTTTTTTTATATCTGCTTTTATATTCGAGTTTAAAGAGTACGATGAAACCGTTCAGCATGAATTATTAAAACGTTTAATATCTCAAGAGATAATACCAAAACAAGCAATGGAAACAGTGGAACATATAAACTTGTCAGTTCAAATATCCTGCTATTTTCCCAACTGTAATTGATGGTTTAGGCCTGCACGCTGTATACCTACGTGATGGAAGGGCATTGTGCGACCCGCTGGATATTATCTACAATTGTCCTTACGTCGATCACGCAAATGGAAGGGGAATATTATATGCAACGGGCATTTTAACCGTAAATCCTCTACCTTATGTTATATACTCGTTTAATGTAGTACAAGAAGCGTCGTTTATTATGTAATTGTTGTAGGGTTTGTTGTCTTGAATCTGGGAAGGCACTGCATTATTTGGTACAAAATCAGGTTTGAGTGATTCTAACGCTATGCTAGAATATCATTCCTTGCAATAAAGCGGTGTATACTAGAAATATCGCGAGGATACCAAAGAGGCCACTTCATATCTCTCTTAGTGTGGTGATATATTTCACTATCTTCCGATTGTATATAAGGATAGTTAATTCACAGTAGGGATAACAAACCCTCGTGAGGAGGGGTTGGTTCCAAGATGCTGTATAAGGGAATAATTGTTTGGTATCACATGCCTGCAAACCGTTACTTTTATTCATCTACATTTCAATTCCTAATGGTAATTCATATATTTATAAATATGTATATATATATAACCCTTAGCGGATTTATATATATATATATATGTATATATATTGTTCATGTTATTATATGTTTATTGTTCATTTGTGTATATATATATATTGTTCATTTTTTAAGCTATTATTAAAGTAGATGATGACACTTGATTTTGGTACACTTTTTTTCAAATAATAATACAATAAATAAATTTAATAAATTAAACTTATTTTAGTTTTATATGAAAGAAATACTTTTCACAAAAGTGGCAAGGTAAGCAATTTAGTTATTTCATCCCTTTTGGCTTAAAATAAGTGATAACAAATGATTTCATAAAATATCTGATTTTATCTTATAGGTTAAATGGTCTTTTAACGGATAAGTAATTTTACTTCATTTATATAATTGTAATTATTTAATAATCGTACCCAAAGTATATATATGTATATATATATTTTTTTTTTTTGGTCACCTAAGTAGGAATTGACAGAAATAAATTTTGGCTATGAGTATTACTTGGTGTACTGATAATTAAATTTTTCCCTTTCATAAATTCTTCTTTAATGATTTTACGGATCTGTTAATACGTGTTAGGAGTTGTATGGCCTTCTTGTGTAGTAAAACAATAGGCTTGCTTTTGACAATTTTATTTCTATATAACTCTTACTGCCTGTGAATGGTAATAAAAGATGTGTTAAACCTGTTCATCAATTCGAAAGCGTTTAGAAACAAGAAAGTCGTGGAGATGCAAAGGATATACAAGAAATGTTTTGTATAAGCAGAAAAACATTAATTCAAAATATTCTTTGGCACAGAGGGTTTATTTGTATCTAATAATATCCATCAAACCATTTATAACAATAATAATATAGTGAATAAATTACTCTATTCCGTTAACTTACAAATATCAAACCCGTGTTACATGTTAATGGATAAAATATAGCCTACTCTAGAATCTGACACCAGATGGGCTTCCAGCAAATTTGAAATTTAAATTTGTAACCCACTTTCAAAGATGATTTAATTTAAGTGAAACTATTTCCATATATATAGAGTTTGCTATCTGAACAATCGGTTTGCTGCAAGTCTTCCCGTTGTGGGAACATGCTTGAATACATTATAGTTCCACGTTTTTATATTCCTTCTTGATTGTTTTTAAATTGTTTTACTTGCGAACTTGCTTAAACTTCGATTAATTCGGGTAAGCAATATTGCTGTCAAATATACTAACCTTTCCTTGGAGCTAATTTTTGGTTAAGTGTAGGGAGTTTGACGTTGTGTCTCCTCGTATTACAAATTTAAACTCTAAGTGTAAGGACTTCGTTTTTTATAGGGCTACAAGTTTGATAAGGGCAACAAAACAGTTGCCGTAGATAGATAAAACTATTTTAACTAGATATTCAACCGTCTTATCATTTATCGAATTGTTGTTTCGAGTTGTCAACCCTATAGTCACCATCATATTTATTCCAAACATTTCCGAAACAATCAACTTTTTGATTGCTTGATTTCTCATGATTAATTATTTCACGAAACAAAAAATCCATGTATTCGATATTATGCGGGACGATAATTGATCTTTGTTCTCGGCAAAGGTCATACAATATGTAATTCCATATTTTTCGTTCAGATATACAGACTGTGGACTATTCAGCCTCCTACAAAAGATATACAATTTGGCTACTGCAGATGCTTATGAATATTAGAAGTAATATCTCCTTAAACATTTACGTTATAAATTGTCTACATTTCTTATATCTATAAAATAAGTGTATGCAATGAATGAATAGCCTCTTTTTATAACATCGTTTGTTAATATAAGTGGCAAGGAGCTGCAACATCATGTAAAATGTCTTTATTCGTTACGTTCACAATGTTAATATGAGTCCAAGTATTCGTAGCCGACTTCAAAATTTTGTGGGCGATATGCTTATGATAAATTACGTTGTCGTTATTAGAAAATTATTTTTTACTTTTAGTAAGTAAAGTATATATATTTGGGTTTTTTTTTGAAGTCGGTTCGGGAAAAAAAAATATTACTATTTATTAGGAATATACTGTGGTTGAATTTAATAATAAATACACAAAAACCTCTTAACCACAGGGTAAATTAAAGAAAGTTTGTGGTTAAGAGGTTTTTGTGTATTTATTAAAAAAAAATATTGTATATAGAAACACTGAGGATAATAAAGTTTGGGTGTTTGAAAACTTAGGTTATGTTTGTAGCTTTTCTCTACTCCTTGTTCGCTAGATTAATAACGTTTTGTATTTAATTACGTGTAAATATCAAATTTAAAACTCATACAAAATTTAAAACACAAAAAATAAATAAAAACTCTTAATAATAATTTCTAATTTTATAATTTCTAACAACTTTATAATTTTTTAAAGCCCTGTTATAATGTTAGGATTTATATATAATAAACTATAATTTTGAAAATTGACATATAAAATACATCCTACTACTACTACATCATGCAAAAAACTATCCTACTGAGAATGTTATACAAATATTACTGTTACCAAACAACACAGTTGTTATTGAAAACCCCAAGGAATCTCTGGCGCACGAAGCAAACTATTTACTAAACAAAACCCCCACGACACTGGGATGACGCGAGCTATTTGTATAAGCAGACGCCAGTGCGCGTATTAAAGGGTTTATGTTGTAATGACGCCTGGCAAGGTTAGTGCTATTACCATTTTCCGGAAGAAGACATTAGATGCAACGTCGTAAAGAGGAGAAAAATCTAGAACGCATAAATCTTATAAAGTGTAAATAGATAAAAGCTGAACGATACTTGGGTGGAGGAAATGAATGTGGCAATACTAGGATGTATAGGGGCTGACAACCTTTGCAGCTGCGTTGTCTTGAGTAAGCTATTATTAATTTCATAAGCCATGGGAAATTATATATATATATATATATATATATATATATATATATATATATATATATATAAACAATTGTTTAATATTCCTGATGATGTTGGTACTGTTAGCCAACGAAAAGCTTTGAATTATAAATTCAATTATAATTCTTGTATCTCTATATTTTGACTCAGTTATTTATATATATATATATATATATATATATATATATATATATATATATATATATATATATATATATATATATATATATATATATGTATGTGTATATGTATATGTATATGTATATGTATATGTATATGTATATTTATATATTAAAAGTTGCAAAACTGTTTGATTGTATTCACTTATCATTTACACTATAATGTACTTAAACCAGAATCTTACTATATAAGTTAACTTTCGAATGCTTTAATTACATGTCTTAATTTTCGAGCATCATCTGGAACTGTTACTCGTAAAATAGTAACTGGTAATTAAAATCCTCGAACGCTAACTTCCATGTATAGTAAGATTCTTTTTTAAGTACTTTATAGTGATATATATATATATATATATGAACTCTTCGAAATTGCTTTTTAGTAAAGAAAGTTTGAACTATTTCTACAAAATAATATAATTTAAATGTAATTATATAAAGAACTAAGAGAAAACTATTAAATTACTGTTAACCTGCAACAAGGTCAGGGTTCACCAATAAAATTACGGTTTCGAAAAGCGTCACCAAATAATCTGATAGCGTTCAATTAGGTCTTTAAATAATTACTTTCGGTTTATACAATGGAATCAAGATGATTGCAATAACTGCCTATACATTTGAAACCCTTTAAATTTTATAGACCTTCTAGCCGATCCCTTTAATAAAGTTTATATATTACGTCCATTGTAGGCCTGTTACCCTATACAAATGAATTCAAACTTAAAAATAATACTTTTTGTTTTTCTATTACATTTTCCTTTTATTATACATATATTTTTAATATTCATCTTTCAATTTATTAGTTTAGTATAAATTTCATAGCATTATGTGACTCCAGTTATAGGAATGACTAGGAAAGAAAGATACATATATATACAAAAACATAACGTTCACACTGATACAGGCTTTTAATTTAAACACAACTAAACAGTATGCGTAAAATTATTAAGAGTAACTGGCAAAAACTTTAAATTGTAGAAGTTAGAAACACTGAAAATTGATAACAAATACACAAAAACCTCTTAACCACAAACTTTCTTTAATTTACCCTAATGTACATTTCAGTTACAAAGTAACCATCCTCAGAGGGATAACATACAAAGACTGTATGTTATCCCTCAGTCTTTGTATGTTATCCCTCTGAGGATGGTTACTTTGTAACTGAAATGTACATTAGGGTAAATTAAAGAAAGTTTGTGGTTAAGAGGTTTTTGTGTATTTATTATTAAATTCAACCACAGTATATTCCTAATAAATAGTAACTGAAAATTGAATTTAGAATTAGAACTTAATAACAGCTATGAAGTACGACGTGTATTAAAATACATTTCCGTGAGTAATATAATACAATATATCAGTATTTTGGTCTTAAAACTGCCTCTCGCAATCACAGATATATACATGGACATGTCTGTCCTCGAATGCTCATGGCTCCTAGCATTGCATAGCTGCATTCGTTCTAATAGAATATCCCGAGCAGTTGAAATCGTGATCACTTCAAGTCCCTTGTAAGACGAGGAGAGCAAACTCAGGAGAAAAGCGTGGAAGTTTCAAAATCGTCACGTTAGGCTCAGACAAAAAAACAGTATACGATGATCTTCCGGTCAGCTTCCGGTGTTTAGTATGTGTATCCGGTCTGGATAAGCGAAGGCGGGATTCACTACACAAACATTTGAGAATGTAGAATATGGCTTTGAACGTTTGTCCAGCAGAGACGACTTCTTTAAGGATGATTCGCTATTTGTGGTCCCCATTGCTTCCTTTTGAATTTTGCTTCGTCGCTGTGATGAATAAATCCCTATTTCCAGATTGTGTTTTTCTATATGCTCATACAGTTAACACCAAGAACCATTCCTTCTGACAAAATATACCATTTACACACGTCAACTCCAGTGCGAATGTAACATTAGTGAGAATAACGTAGCAATTGTTTGTGGAAATAATTATAAAATAATCCTTGGGAAACATTGCATAAATACTGTAGAATAGAGCCTCGATTATCCAGGCGGATTAACCGAGTCCGGATTACCCGAATTTAAAAAAATATAAATATTTTACTTATGTACGTTTTAGCTATCGGCATTCTCATACAGCAGCAACGAAAATTATTATTTTAATTATTCAATGATATATTTCATTTTGTGTATTTATTTTATTTTCATTTTATTGTCATTTTTCATTTGATACTACATTAGATGCAATTTTTCACATCTCACATTTTTATTCGTTTCACCAGTTTCCCAACATATGAGAGTTTTGTTTATCACTTGCTTCAGTCACAATATCTCGTATAAATGAGGCAGTTCTGTGTAAGTATAAATTAGGAGAATCGTGTTCTCAGACCTAATAATCACTTTATTTTGAAATCTCCTAAACTCGTAAAGGGAAATCTAGATTCACATTCAAGTTGCTTTACTGAGTACTAAAAATAGATGTGACCTTTGACCCTACACAGTTTCGTGACATGAAATAATGAGGGTTAATAATATGCTTGGATGAGTTTTATAAATGAATTCTTGTTACAAAATTTACTGAGTTTCAACAATAAAATTGCTTTGTTGCAGAAACGTGTTGAAAGGAGCTTACTAATAAAGTACAAAATTAATTAGTGTTTAGACAGTGTCAGAATTAATCCGCGAAAAGTTTATTTAATTTGAAGTACAATCTCTAGACAGAAGAAATTAGGAATTAATTTTTAATTAGAAATATATATATATATATATATATATATATATTGTAAAGATTTTTATAAAACGCTTTACAATTATTTCTTTTTTTATTAAATATTTATTTTATTGATGATATCAAATTTCTATTTAAACCAAAACAAAAAAACTACTCAGGAACAATTCATAATTCTTTATTATAACATTTCTTATTTCAACATTTAAACAATACACAGAACAAAAATAAACTTAACAAATTTTAACACAATATACTAAACTCACTTTCTTTTAATTTTATAGTTACACAATTTTAATACCCTTGGCTAATTTTACGATCTCTTACAATCTCGGGGTTTATAGCATGGGCTATATTTTTACTTCTTTTGTTAATTAAATAAATTTTGAAAAACAATATTAAATTTTGAAATTAGTTTTAATAAATATTTTCCTGATGGAAAAACTTTAATTTGGAATAAAAAAAAAAGCGAAACTATTTGAACTGGATTATGATCTTATTTCTATTAATCACAAGATATTCTAATGTACAAAATTAAACTTCCCTATTATCCTAAGAGTCCACTAAAGTTTATTTTTTTATATAGCGCTAGGTACTTAACTTATCAAATAACGGCGAATGGCTGCTTGCTCACACGTAGAATTCCGTTCTCTTTAATTTGACATTTTACACACTTAAATTCGTTTTAGTTCCTTCAAAATATATTATCACTGTACTTTATCTTTACATTTTCTTATCCTTATTTAAATTTGCCAAGTTTCTTCACAAAACGGTATAATTTTGACGAATTCCTTCCAATGTAAAATTTTGACTTCTCAGAAAGGTCTGCTTCCTCGGCGTCACCACGCCAGACTCTAACTACGCGTCCTTAGATTTTAAACAATTGTTTGTTTTTTTAATATGGCGGCTTCCTTCTTCAAAAAAAAGAAATCATATGCTCTAATTTTACGAAGTTCCGTTCCTTCCCACTAGAGTCAACTGCACCTGACCGACTTCTTGCTTTCTACAGCTGATGCAATAACGCGATTGTTTTCACCAGTTTTAATTTTGTTAACATACTGCTTCAATTTTCCGATCCTTAACCAACCTTCCAGTGTTTATTTAATTACTATTATTAGTGTGTGAAGTGTCTTTGTGTTTTACTTTTGTAATATTTCGAAATGTGTGTGTTTTGACTGGACTTCATAGAAACATAACCTTTCTAATCTCATTGTTTACAATAGTATTTCACTTTCTCCTTCAAGTAATTACTTATGCCCTATGTTACTAATATTTACAATTTTGTTTACACATAACTATTATTAGATTATCTTGTTTTAAATTTTATTTGATACAAAAAATTTCTTTATGTATTTACAGTTCAAATATCTTATTTATATGTTAGAACCGTTTTATAACCTTTCTAGGCTTTTACCTAAATTTAGTTTCAATTTAATCTAACCAATCTTTTAATGAATTTCTTTTTAAATTTTGTGTGAGTTATTTCTAATATATTCTTCCAATTCTTAAAGAACATTATATAGCCCAATCTATAAATGTTACAATATATATATATATATATATATATATATATATGTATGTACAATAAATGTTATTTTGTAACATTTATGCATAAGGAAGATTAAACCGTGACGGGAAAAATTATTTATAACAAAACATTCCCATTGGTTTAAATTACTTACTGAAAAACTTTTCAAAGTCATTCAAGTGGAAGTAATTTTTGAGGGGAAGTAGTTTATAGTCTACCTGAAAAATATAAAGAACGGAGTGAGGAAAAACCTACGGAAGTTTATCGTAGATATAAACAGGAATTACAAAAATTATATTTACACGATAAATTTAAACCTAATGTGTTTATATATTGATTTTTTATTGAATTTGATATTTAATTTCACAATACCTTTGCACTTGCAAGTTTATTGGCAATGTCCTTCTTGGGGACGGTTTAAAACATTATTACTATCTAAATACCCTTAACGATTCTGTGTAGCCTATCACATTATAACTCTATAAATGTAAGTTTAATCGATTATTATTTATAATGTAATAAACATTAACATAATTCCTATGTTCTAAATGTAACATAAACTCAACAAATGTTTTATTCATGATTAAATAGTTTTATTTTCAATTCAAAAATCCACGTAAAATTACGTTCTTTTATGTATGTTGTGTTTTATCACAAAATGTACTCAGCACAAAATTAACTCACACTTTGGTTTTATCAGAGAATATACTCAGCACTAAATTAACTCACGCTATGACGCTTTAGCAACTAATTAACTCAGGACAAAAGTAACTCACAGTCTGGTCTTCTATCACCAAATTAGCTCAGCACAAAATAACTCACAGTCTGCTCTTCTATCACAAAATTTATTCACACTGTATTGTGAGTAATAAGTAAATTACGTTTCTGATTTCCACTGTATTGTTTTATCGGAAAATATACTCAGCACAAAATTAACTCACAGTCTGGTATTTCGTTACAAAATGTACTCACACTCTTTAGAAACCAATGTACGCAGTACAATATTTACATATACTCTCTTGTTAGCAACAATTATTTCGATTATTTTTTAAAACTCATTTAAAACTGTTTTGAAAAGAGATTGTTTTTCTGTAATTTACTATATGTTTTCTTTGGTTAAAAAGTTATTTTTTTATTATAATATAACATAAGGCCATTTTAAACTATTTTTCATGAATTTCAAACCTAATATTAACGAAGGATTATGTAAATGATTTATGACGTTACTGAGACACGGCTATAGCAGTCACAGGCCACAGTATTTGCCTACAACGAGAGTTAAAATGTGTTAATCTACTTTTTAACATTAAACACCTTTAATAAAGAGAACCGTTCAAACCAATTTGGTCAAAAGCGCAAGAACGTAATCTTTACAAAAAGGCTGAAAAATGGCAATGTGTGGGTTTTTAATTCCGAATATGAGATCTCTTTGCTTCAGCGTTGTTCTTTTTTCAGTTTCATTTCTACCCTTTGCAAGATTCAGCCCTGTGATCTCAGCAAAGGGTTTCTAATTCCGTGGTGAGCATCAAACCTCTTCAATAAAAGTCGTATTTTCCACCCCTTTGCAAACATCACGGGACATCATCACTAACGCGCTTACTCCTAGAAGCTGTTTATTTTTAAAAATTCTTTGTCTTTTAAAATAATTATTGTGTGAGTAGTGTTTATTTAAGAACAATTATCTGATGTAATAACTTAGACTACATTAGGGCTACACATACACTGTTAGGCTATATTTACACTAATAGGCTACTTATATACTGTTAGGGCACATTTATACTAAAAGGCTACACATATAATGTTAGGCTATTTACACACTAATAGGCTACACATATACTGTTGGTCTATATTTACAGTAATAGTCTACACAAATACTGTTAAAATATTGTTATACTAATAGGCTACACATATAATGTTGGGCTCTATGTACACTAACAGGCTACATATATGGGCTACACTTATAGGCTACTAGTAGGCTTCATATATGGGCTACACCTACACTAATATGGTACATATATAGGCTACATATACGCTGATAAGATACATATGTAGTCTACATCTCCCCGGTTAGGCTACAATTACACTGATATGATACATATATAGCGTAAACTCACACTGATAGGCCACATTATAGCCTACAGTTACACTGATATGATACATATGTATGCTACATCTCCCCGGTTAGGCTTCAACTACACTGATATGATACATATATAGCCACATTATAGGCTACAGTCACACGGATAGTCTACGTTATATGCTTATGATACCAGGCATATCATCCAGTTTTATAATAATGCCTAATAGATCATGTATAAACTAATTAACAATTTTCAAGGAATTATACTTTATATTTATAGAAATATATGCAAATACTATAGTAAGACCTGCCCCTACTCAGAAATGTAGGGTCTATTTAGATATATAGAGATTAGGATCAAAATCCAACAACTATAAGGAAAAGAACCTAAACATAATAGATTTCAGACAACATGAAGGACGCATATGTTTAGGTAGTGCAAGACTTAACCTTTAACATTTATTCAGCAGGATTTCCTTCAGAGCCCTTTTAAGGGCAAATTAGTTGAAATAGGTTTGCCATTATTAGATCGTATATCCAACTAGAATCATTTTACGAATTATTAGGTTTCAAATCTGATTTTAAAAATTCTATATTCACTTGGCAGTACAAAAAAAGTTTAATATATATTTTATTACAGAGCCTACAGATAAAAACAAATTTTTCACTCACACCTCATAGAAAATAGCGGTTTTGCATTCACCGGTGCAAAAATCCACTTTTCTCCTTGGCATTAGGTAAATAGTACCTCATATGACTAGGTAACTAGTACTCTCCAGGTATAGTAAAGAAGGCAAAAGCTTATCTTTAAAAACGTGTTTTTGCAAAAGTTTTTAAAATGTATAAAAACACAAAAAACTTCTTTACATAACTTATAAAAAACGAATTTTTATCGTTTATGAAAATGTTATGTAAATTCTAAGGTCTATTACACTCAAATTAAGTATGTTACTCGTTTCGTACTTTTATGAGTAAATACAAAATTCGAAACTTTTTTCGTACATTTTCTCTATTGAATATACAATTTCGTTTATGTGTTTAGTTCCTACTAATATCTATTGTGGAAATTTCCTATAATTATGATAACCACTCAGCGCCCCTAAACGGCTGGTTCCTTCAGGCCCAACACACTTGTCTCTGTATACTGGAAGTTCGGACATGGTAAAAAACGTTTGTTGAATTCAGGCCAAAATTGGTTTAGGTAGGATAATGTGTTCGCTGGATGGATTATAATTCAAAAATACTTGAATTTTGCAATTTTTCAATTTTGTATTCCCAATAGCTAAAAAAATGCATTTTTTTAATAGCTATCGATCACATAGCTGAAATAATACTAAAAAATATACAAATTATTCAATGTACAAAATTTGCTAAAATGAAAATTAAGTTTGCAAAAGTGGGTTTTAATTTCTACATTTAGAAAATGTCTTAGCAACCAATTCAAATCTAATTATTTATATGTTTTCGCGATTGCTAAACAAGAATATGATGCCAAAATAACTGAAAAAACTATTGGAATTAAGTGCGAAACTTCGCAAATTAATTTTGTTCAACAATTGTTTTAAATTAATATTTTTAGCTAATTACTGACTACCTAACTTAAATAATACCAAAAAAATAAACAAATTTATTTAATGTACAAAAATGTGTATTAATCGAGACAAAACATGAAATTATTAACTTTTTTCTATTAATTTTTAAATATGAATAAATATAAACCTTTTTTGTGGGTTTTCAGGCCTCTATTATTTATATCTATCACTTTATATAACATTTTAAACCGAATCTCATCGAATCCCTATACTTTGTACTAATTGAAATTATACTTTTCCTACAAATCAGTCTGTTTTTAACAAAATTGTAAAAGGTTTTCATCATCAATTGGTATGTTATATTTTGCCTTCTTGAGGAGAATCCATTTTTCAATATTAAAATAGATTCACTTGTTTTTACTTTATGCGTATTCAAAGTTGGAAAACATTTGACGCCTAAAACAAAATATAAAGATTAGCTTACCTGAACGTTCTCTTATCTTACCAATGCCATGGTAGGAGGAAGTTATGATAACGAGAGCTTCGACTCATGTTACGTCAACATTTATTTATGTTAAAAGACTTATTGTGTAATATTTTCCCTACCATGCCCGAGTTTCCAATATACAGGGACCACTGTGAGCCGCCCGAGCTTTGGGGAAGGCCGGTACTGGAAAAGGGGACATTCGTGTCTTAACTACGAGTCAATTTTAAAACCGAATATATTCGAGTTTGCCATCTTCCATAACTATCTGGTTAAAATATTATATCATCCTCATAGTAAAGCAACAATTAGCCGACACATTTATAATGTATAGCACACAAAATCTATTCAACTACAAGTATTTTTTTTTTGCTATCCATAATCAAATTTTCAATGTAAAGCATTTATTCATAGAGACAAGAAAAATATATTGCTTTATTATCCTTTTCTTGGTTATCCTAGGATGACTACAGACGTTAGGATTCTACTTTAGTCTCCGATAATATATTACGTAACCATAAAGTAGGTTTTATTTCAAACTTTTTTAGAAAATATCTAGCTGTAAAAGTCGTGTAAAATGTAGATAACTTCAGAAAGAAATGTTTCACTTCAATTGTTTTACAAATATATTTCACTGACAAACGATATAGAATATTTATATTTCCCAGACAGTAATTTGAGTGTAATATGAGTAAAACCGTCGTATACCTTTATATCCATATAAGAGGATTTTTGTATATCCTTTGATCCTTTGAAATCCTTCCTCTCTGTTGCGACGTTGGATTCCTTCTCAGAACTTCTACTCCACCTGGCTTCATCATTTCACTAACATTTTTTTTTACGTTTGTGTTGCACACATCTTCATAGATGTCGCAGACCGAGTTTGTTGATAAATTACGTGCTTAGTGCGAGTTTTCAGACTAACGGAATATTGGTGAATGAAAGTAGAACAATTCGACGTTTTGTGTTATTTTTTTATCTTCACTCTGACAATGGTCTGGGCCTAGTTATTTTTTCTATGTAATGAGTAACAAAAATTGTTGATTACATAAGGTAAGCTTTAAACATTGTACAGTATTGTTTTATTTTGCAAAGAAAATTTTTACATACATAACCGAAGTGTAGGTTTTATTGTGGATATGATTTTGTTATGTTTGAAATTAATAATGCCCTGTGTTTTTTTGTAAATGTAGCCGATGATTTAAAATATGGCTGCTTGCTAATTTTATTTACAATTTTTTTTGACACTGTTTCCTGTGACATTACTATTTTCCAAGGATCGGAATATCAGGAATATTAAATCAACGATAGAAATCTGTATGATGTAGAATAATAAACGCATGATTGTATGTGAGGTGTTTAAGAATAACCTTGGATTAGGTAAATTTTAATATGTAAACATTTTCTGCAGGCGGAATTAAAATCAAAAGCCCAGTAGTCATTGATGCAATTCTTTCTAATATTCGATCTGTGTTTGTATTGAAAACTATAATTAATTTTTACTATCTAGCCTAGACTATAATGAAAAGGCCGAGAGAAGTTTTCATATTATTAAATACGTCTGTTTCTACTGAAATAGTTTTATTTTGGGACATGACAACATGGAGGCATTAAGTATGAATTTCACTATGGTGGTCACTGATAACTTTTGCATTGCAAACATATTATTTTACTTCAATTGAGTAATAATAGATTATATTAGGATGAAAATTTATTTATTTTTGAAGTTTTAATTAATTGACAAAGCCTACAATCCATATGTAAGAAGTAACACATAGACATGATGTGGCATATAGTCTATAATTAATCACACTATAGGTAGGGAAGAAGTAAATTATAGAATGCAATGAAATTCTTTGTATATGGTTATAAATAATAAATTAAAATACAGTAGGCCGACTATATTTGTTTGTGTTTAAAAGTATTTAACCATGAATTGATGTTCGTAAAATGCATATGCTGAAAGATTTTGAGTAAGTTTAGTTGTAGTTAGTATAGACCTTAGTATAGGTACTAAGATACTAGAAGTACAGGCCTTCGTCGATTTTTTAGCATTAATATTTTTAATAAACCTTTTGATGAACAACAAAGGCGTCTCAAAAGATTTTTGTTTTCCCAAAAAGGACAAAATAATTTTAGAATTGTAAACCTTATAAAGTCACGAGTTACTTTACAAACTTTGTCGATATCGAGACATTGGCTGATGAATAAAGTTTCAAAGAACTCGGACCAAATTTTAAAAATAAGTGTTAGAATCCAAAAAACCAAAAAAAATTTGAATTTAAAAAGACCCGATTGTAGTTTGTAAGCCTACAGGGATGGGTAAATTCTAATAATTACCTGTGCACTGTAGTTATAGTCTTTATAAGTAATTGTATTTTTCGTTTTATTAACTTGACATCACTATACAACGGGACTGTAGTTTGTAAATCTTCTTATGAAGGGCAAAATGGTGACTGTACCATAATGTTTTACTATTTCCAGCGCCATCAAATTATTATTTTCTTCTTTTTACTCCTTTATTTCCTTGTTCTGTTTCCTTACTTTGAGGGCTTCTGCACATCTTTATTGGTTGGGTTTTACTACGACTGCTTATAAACAATAATTTTGGATGTTCATATTCTTCACAGGAAAATATAACGGTCCACTAGGGAGCCAAGAATTGCCTTTTCTTAAGAAAGTTTGTTTTACCTGAGGGTGAGTTGTTTTTAAGTAAATTTTTTCATCGCTACTGTATCACTTACTTGTTACAGAAAAATAGAGATTAGACATATTAAGGAAGTCTTCTGCTTGACCGTCGCATGCATTCGCTTATCAGTTGCTGAGTGGACGATGTTAGGTTTGATACGTGCGCATCTATCTCTCAAAGATCGACTGGTTACTTGTACCTTGACGCTCTCAGGTCGGTTAATCCTAAACTAAACATTGGAAACAGGTAATTACGCTGATATATAATTTTGAAAGAAAAAAAAAACTTGTCCAGGCACTTAGAGAAGTTAGATTTACTTAGAAGAATGAGCCCTCCTAAGAAAGAATCCTATTTTACCACCACAGGGGTTCTTTGTTAATAATATTCTGTCATAGGCCTATATTATGCAAACCACTCTCATTTTCCTCCACAAATAAAATTATTATAACTAGCAGAAAAAAAAACAAAACGAAACTTATTTTACAAATTTATATATTTGAAATGTTCCAATTATTATTTATCGTCAGCAGCTGTGGAATAATAATTATTTAATAAATACAAAAGACAGCCAATATCCATAGAAACAAATTATTTTAACAATTATAGGCTATATCACAATGCAATGAATAGGGGCGTAGCCAGGACATGGTTTAGGGGGGTAGCTGCGACCCAGGGGGTCAGGAAGATGGAATCTCCTTGGGGAAGTTTGAAACATTTTTATCTCTAGAATCATATTTTTTACTATCTTTACTCTTACAATTACACAATCATAAAGTCGTCGGGAAGCGGTTTTAATACAAACCTGAGCTGTTTTATAGGTTAATTTTTTTTTAATACTAATTGGTTTAGAAGGACACGTGCCCCTTGTGCCACCATAGCTACGCCACTGGCAATGTATATTTCAAACGCAAGAGCCGTATTCATTGACCAAATAATACGTTGTTGTTTTGATTAATTAATGTTTCAATTACTTTGACTAATTCGTTTGCTTAAATTGAATTTATCAGATGATTTTAATATTACACATAATTAATTGCAAATAAAATGTCATTGGCAATAAAAACACGCTGTGTTTCGTATTGACGTTTATAAAAGACGCTTTTATACACACTAAAGTTGTATACGTTGTCCTTCAGGTCACAAGAAATCCCCGATTATTTTATTTCAGGCTGTCCGCAATATGTATAGATCTGTCCTGCCAACAGATTCAGGAATGTCCCGGAAAATGTCATTTATCATTTCTAATTACAAGAAAATATTGGAAAGAACCCCAATACCACAAAAATAATCAAAAATAACAAATAATACAAGTTAATTTAGATTAAACCTTTACGTAGGGCATACATTTCGATGAACACGTCATCATTATCATAGAGTCTTATTACAAAATTACAATCTAGCAAACAAGAAGTTACAACCTAGAGTGACAATGATATTATATATATATATATATATATATATATATATATATATATATATATATATATATATATATACACACACACATATGCGATGGGTGTGTGTGTGTGTGTGTATGTATGTATGTATGTTTGTATGTGTGAGGGGGTCACTCTAGTTTCTAACTTCTTGTTTGGTTAATTATATTTTGAAATAAGACCCTCTGGTGATGATGACATGGCCATCGAGATGTAAATAAGGGTTTAATCTCAAGTAACTTTTGTCAATTGTTATTTTTGATTATTTTAGTGGTATTGGGGTTATTTAAAATATTTTTATTGTAATATATTCCACCACTATGGTCTTGATATTGTATTTAATTTCTAATAATTAATTACAGAGGAGAATATATTTCTTACTCCTTCATAGGTGTTCTATACTTTACTTGTTTTCTAAAACATTAAACAAAAATTGATTATGATATTGAGATATCTGGTGCAGAAAGCTTAGCTGTAACATTTGTATTCTTTTCCCATCTCCTCTAAAGAATTCGCTAGTGTATACCTACCACATTGCAGTAGTAATGTACCCAGAAATGAGATCCTGATATCCTGTGACGTTAAACCCATCTAGGTTCCTGTGAGTTGTGATCAGTACCATGGTTCTTAGTTCCAGCCTACTCAGCAAGAGTAGTTTTGTTGCCTCCGTACTTTGGTCTTGTTACAACCCAAAGACGCATCCCAATCATAACCCATCGCCACGTCTCAGTCTAATTCCGCCTCCACGTTTGTGCGGTCTGTACGCCGTTTCATCGGGACAAAGTTTACACTAGGCAAGATCTACCGTATCCGTCGCGAACCCAATCTCCACTTCATGCCTGTTTCTCCCGTGCAATGAATTTTCCTCCAGTTGTCAACCTCCTTTATAGCGTAATACCTCCAGTTATTTAGTACAATCTGCTTGTCTCTGTTTTACCAAAACACCTTCCCTAGCTACTTAATTTGCATCGCCTCGTGAAGACGAATCCCTTTCTCCGCAGTGCCTTCTCCTTGCACAGGCTGTTACTGATCTAATCCAACCCCTCACACGTCCAGTTCAGTTTGACAAAGCTCTAAGCCAAAATTAATTATAGTGAAAAAGTCATCTATCTATCAGTTATCTATTAATAAACGTGTTCCGAAATAGCATCTTTATAATTATTATTATGACAAGTAATTCAAACTTACAAGTCAACTGAGAAAATTTTATTTTAGTTAATTCTTATTAAATAATTTCAAATAATATAATTAAATTAACATAACCTATGCGTTGAAACAGCTGTTATACCACATAAACTTTAACAAAACGTCAGCGGTTTTATGAAATCATATGTTATTAATTATTTTAAGCCAAATAAGACGAAATAACTAATTTTGCCCAGAATTTCTTGTGAAATTTTTCTCTCCGTGGTTAAATTAAAATTAATTAATTAAATTCCATTAATGAATGTTTATTTGAAAACCTGTAATATAATCAAATGTCATCCTTTAAAAGTAAAAAATTGTATTTAAACTTGAATGTATAAATAAAGTCTATAATAACGGTTGCAAATTTGAACAAGATATAGCCTATGTAAGGAGAGTGGAAACTAATAGAAACAATTGAAAAATCACTAATTTTTGTTAAGTCATGAATGTTTGGAATGATCAGTTTATATGTATGGTAAAGATTTATTTGTCTTTATTAATCCATCGTCCGTCGTGGTTATGTTTATGCCTAGTTCACACTGCTAGTTTCTCTTAATCCCCGTTACATGACGACAGTTTGTCGAAATGATTGCAATAAACTTTAACGCCACGGCATAAAACGAAAGTGGCATTCAGTCGTCGGCATTACAGCTGATATCTGCAAAGTGCGCGCTGTAATGTGACTGCAGCGAAAACTGCAAGCTGCGAGACGGGTCCCGGTATCTATACAGTTTGCAGTTTGATCTTTATCTTGAACGTCAAGTTTCAAACGTCCGTTTATCTTTATTACATGTCTTGTTTCATAGGCCTAAATTAGAGTTATGAAGAAATATATTTGAAAACAGAAATATTTGTGTGTGTGTGTGTGTGTGTGTGTGTGTGTGTGTGTATGCGTGCGTGCGTAGGAGCATGAGTGTTTGTGTGCGCGCGTGCGTAGGGGCGTGAGTGTGTGTGTGTGTGTATGTGAGTGTGTGTGTGTGTGTGTGTGTGTGTGTGTGTGTGTGTGTGTGTATCTGTGTGATTGTGTGTTTGTGTGTGTGTGTTTGTGTGTGTGTGCGTGTGTGTGTGTGTGTGTGTGTGCACACGCTCACGCGTATGAGTGTGTGTGTGTCATTGTGAATGTGTGTGTTTGAGCGCGCGTGTGTGTATGTGTCTGTTTGCGCTCGTGCGTGTGTGTGTGTGTGTGTGTGTATAGTGTCTGTGTGTGTGTGTGTGTGTGTGTGTGCGTGTGAGCTCGCGCGCGTGTGTGTGTGTCTGCTCGGACGCACGTTTTATCTAAATACTTTAATGAGTGTTTCATTTTTTTGCAGCATTATTAATTTTAAAACACTGTGTGTTTAATTAGTTATACCAAAGTTTTTTCTTGGATACCAGTTTATTTATTTATGTAGAATATATTCCACGTTGAAGCATGTATATCTTTGTTATACGACATTTGAGTGTAGTAATCAGAGAAAACAAGACATTTAAAGTGTAACTACTTCTGCGACGTAAATTTTACGGTATCTTTGAAACCTCGAATACTAAATAGTTGCACGCTGACCTGCATGTTTTGTATGTAAATCGTTTATTTAAAATAACATAGTACAAACCTGGAACACATTTCAATTTCAAATTCTGCTGTAATAATAAACACATCTGGTGTCGTGTCTTGTTGTTTTGCTAATACAATGGTCCTTTAGGCGTCATGTATAGCTAGGGGTTTATGCAAAATAAATATGTAGCTCAGTTAGTTTCGTAACTGTCAGAAGTTTGGAAGTGGATGAATATAGGGACGAAATATAAAATATACTAGCTAATATACTAACTAATACTTTCAATCATTCATTAAAACACACCCACGGGGGTGTTTTAAACATTTGATGCCTGTACCGAACCCATTCCTCAAATTCTGCATTCTAGAAGGTCTGCTCCTCCAGATGGTCTTGCCCTGGAAAGGGAGTTGCGGCAGGACATAGGCCTATCATTCTCTTCTCATACTCAGCCCAAGTATTCAATTTGTCGCTTATTCACTGTCAGTAGAATCTGTTTTTTTCTTCATCCTTTTTATTTCTCCACATTCGTAGTATTTTTCTTAATAGGATTTCAAGGTACAACTTAGCGAGGATGTACAAACACAAATCACATCTATTTCTTTCCTTTTTCTGATCCTTCGGAGTGGTTTCGAACACAAAATCATTTTTAAATAAATTTAGTAATTGTAGGGACTAGTATTTTAAAGTAAAAACTTTTACAGTGGCGCCTCTAAAACATACCGGATGGAATAAACATACAAATTCGAGTCGGTATAATTTCCGTCAGATTAATAGTCTCAGTATAATGTCCAAAGAGTTATGCTATGCGTCACCTTAAAGTGAATTCCAAGATAACATATGATTTCATATAACAGATGATTTAATGTTGTAGGACTGATTTAACAAGTGGGTTATGGTAAAATTTTATTAAACATGTTTAAGGAAAGAGTTGTTATTAATATTGTTTTAATTATTTAATAAATATAATAATTTATTGAAATTTTAATTAATTTCAATACAAATAATTCAATATAACGAGAATAGTAAGTTATGTATTTTTAATCCAATTTTTGATATGTATTATTTCTTTGTCGTCTGATAACAAATGTTTAGGTAATTCCACATTGCCGAAAATTAAATGTTTTTATCAATTTAAAATTTCCGAAGAAGAGGCATAAAGGTTTTCACGTGTACGTGAGAAGTGCTAAACCAATTTTTTTCTAAAAAAAAATTTTTTCGCCAACTTGTGACCCTATGATTAAAAGTTGGATTGGTTTCGCAAACGTCCGCTCTTGGCATTTCAACCGTTCGACGCCGCTCCTCCCAGTAGTGGCCAGGGGATTCCTCGGGGAAACTGGAGAGACCTGAACAATACTTTAGCTGATCGCCGTTCATTCTGCCCTTTTGACATAGGGAGCACGTAGAGTTTTCTACTACCCTGGTGGGGATGGTTCATAAGGTAGTCATGAACAGACAGTATAATCCTACAATCATTAAAAGTGTGATATTCCTAAATATATAAAAAGTCTTTTCTTTAAAGCAGCGGTTATACATAAATTATAGTAATTTCTGAAATGGTATATTATAGGCAAAACAATATATTACTAATTTGATCATTGAATTAAATATTATTATTTATTTTTGCAGCTATCATTATTTAATAAAGTTAATTATCCAATAATAGGTAACTATGTAATAAGTTTGCATGTATCTTTTCTATTATGATGCAGTGAAATCGCGACCACTTATACCAAACAAAGTCATTTCCTCTCTATGCAAAGCTAATATTGTATCAAAACAAATACAGAAGGTGAATAACACATTAATATTTCAATTGCTTGCTTGTAGATACTATCTTGAGGAAAGATCGATGTCTCCAGTTATTTCTAATTCCATTAATACACTTTCGACTTTCGTCAGAAGTAAAGGCTTCATTGGTTTTGTTGCTACGAAAGAGGATTTATTAGGAAGGAAAAGTTCTCTGTTATTAAAATACTGGGAGAGAAAAGCGTAATCGATTTCTAGAGGCGCCTCGCGTAAATCCTCTTGGATTGGCGATGATTGATGTATGTAAAGCTGAGGAGCAGAATGCGGACGAAGAATAATATGATTGGATTGAGGTGTTAAGTGGGCTTTACTTCTCCAAAGGAACCTTTTGCCGTTTACAGAGTTCTTGGTATAATCATTTATTATGAATACATTTCATAAGAAATATAATCACATATTAGCAAAAATATTGTCAACCTAATACTTACTATCCAAAAATAATTAAGATAAACATTTAAACTGATGCAATTGTTTTAGTTTAGATTTAGTAAATGAATTCATTTTGTTTAGGGAGACATAGCATTTCTGTACTATTTTTAAATAGGGATTTAATTCATCACTAACAACAACATCTGATTTTTCACTTCGACTTTCATTCCGTTGAAACAAAACAATTTATTATTGAATGACGGAGATGCGTTTCAGGCCACACCGACGCTATCTTAGGTAGGCACAACAACTCAATCCTTCGACTCGAGAAATTAATCATCTAACACGAGATAAAATAATAAATCGATATGTTCCCAGTCACTACTCGCAGGGTCCTGGCAGATGTCTAGATCCGACTGGATCATCTCGTACAAGTACACAGATTTGGGCCTGTGGTGGAGAAAAAGATATTCTGTTTGCTTTGAACAAAACCAAATCATTTTATTTGTAGTTTACTATACAAAAATAATTTCATTTATAGATTGTTATAAGTTGTTTTATAATTAAGAGAAGGAGCTGAAAGAACCTGAAAACGAAAAGAGACACCAAAGGGTAATGGATTCAAAGAAGGAACAGAATGCCTGCTGTAAGAAATACTCGTTCGTTCGTAAATTAAATATAGGCTGCCTAAAATTTACAATCTGTACTAACTCCGTTTTAGAAGATTGGCGTTAGTGAGGGGTTAGTATGAGAATTAGTTTAATCAATGATGGTACGGAAATTTCGGATAGGGATTCCTATCCCACATCTGTTCATTATCAAAGATAAGATATTCCTTTAAAGGTAAACAAGTGGAGTAAATGTAAAGCTACTAGTTCCAGCAGTGCTTCATTTTGTTTATTTAACTACTCGAATTAGGTATCAAATAAATTAGAAAAAGATTGATCATCGAGTCAAAGATATTTATTTTAATAATACAACGTTTCAGCAGCTAGTTCGTTGCCCTTATCAAGCCTGTTGTGCTATAAAAAAAAGTCCTTACATTTAACGTTTAAATGTGTAATGTGAGGAGGCAAAACATCAAACCCTCTACACTTCCCTAAGAACTTCCTTTGATCCAACATTCCTTTTAACTTAATATTTCTGTCAAGCTGTACTTCATTAGGTTGTTTTATATTTGGGCTTTGACTAAAAGTAAAACAAATAGGATGGGACTTTTACTCACAAAATAACGTGTCTTTCTTTCTAGGCATAAGTATGATTTTGCTTAACACTACAGTGGTAGCTCCAGGGGTTAATTTTTGGGTGTTTTTTGGGTTGGTAGGACTTGAGACATCAAACGGCCGTCTACCTTTCACACACACACACACACACACACACACACACACACTCACACACACACTCACTCACTCACACACACACACACACACACACACACACACACACACACACACACACACACACACACACACACACACTCACACACACTCACTCACACACACACACACACACACACACACACACACACACACACACACACACACACACACACACACATCCCTACTGTTACTAGTCAAGTAACATATCTGTAAGGCACGTTATTGTTTTGTGAACATTTTTAATTCACCTGGATTGCAAGAGTAATCCGTGCGACCACTTATGATAAGTGTCCCATACATGAAGTAGTTTTAATTTTTTATATTTTAAATAGATATTTTATTATTTTTTTGTGATAACCAAATTTAAATTAGTAACACATTTATATGTAAACAACGACTGAGTCAGAGCGTGAACAAATACGACTCTGGTTTCCCGAAACAGAAAGTGACAATGAAAGTGTGTTAGGTTGGCCTAACTTAGCTTTATATTATATATTACTTTTGTGCCAAAATAAAAAACGTTTTTTATCACATGTGTTTTCTATATAACCCCTTAAACACCCTAAAATGCATGTAAGATATTTTAAAAAAATACTTATATTTTAAAAGCTATTTCAAAGTGGATTACAATAGTAATCCGCGCGGCCATTTCCGTTACTTACGCGCGACCACTGCAGTGTTGACAAAGCACACATACGTTCGTTTCTGGTGCTACTGACTTCCGGTCACTTTTTATACCGATGAGGGTCGATAAAGTAATATACGGCAGTCTCACTTGGAACTATGCCGAAAACCAAATTAATATCAGATGTCAGTAGAGGCAGTTGAGACTGTTTCTCTATGTTAACGTCTTGTTCATACTATGCTTTGAGTCCTGCCCGAAGTAAGTAATGTTGAAGCGAAAACTAACCTTTACATCCTGTGCAGGTGGCTCTGCTTTGCTCTTGGCGGTAGGCTATCAGGCTAATGTTTAACTATATTAAAGTAGGGTGGATGTTTCTCTATGTTAACTTCTTGTTCAGACTATACTTCGAGTCCGGCCCGAAGTAAGTAATGTTGAAGCGAAAACTAACCTTTAATTCCTGTGCAGGTGGCTCTGCTTTGCTCCTGGTGTTAAGCATTCAGGCTAATGTTTAACTATATTAAAGTAGGGTGGAGGTTTCTCTATATTAACTTCTTGTTCAGACTATGCTTTGAGTCCTGCCCGAAGTAAGTAATGTTGAAGCGGAAACTACCCTTTACATCCTGTGCAGGTAGCTCTGCTTTGCTCCTGGTGTTAAGCTTTCAGGCTAATGTTTAACTATATTAAAGTAGGGTGGATGTTTCTCTATATTAACTTCTTGTTCAGACTATGCCTTGCGTCCGGCCCTAAGTAAGTAATGTTGAAGCGAAATCTAACCTTTAATTCCTGTGCAGGTGGCTCTGCTTTGCTCCTGGTGTTAAGCTTTCAGGTTAATGTTTAATTATATTAAAGTAGGGTGGATGTTTCTTTATGTTAACTTCTTGTTCAGACTATGCTTTGAATCCAGTCCGAAGTAAGTAATGTTGAAGCGAAAACTAACCTTTACATCCTGTGCAGGTGGCTCTGCTTTGCTCCTGGTGTTAAGCTTTCAGGCTAATGTTTAACTATATTAAAGTAGAGTGAATGTTTTCTGACTAAACATACAGTAGATGAATTTTGTTATAAAAAGTTACAAGTATTTAAAGTAAAAACTTCTTTAGCGTCGCCTATAATAAACTATTGAATAGACAAAAACATACAATTTCGCATCAGTATGATTTTCGTGCAATTAATAGCGTCAGTATAAATTCCATCAGGTTACGCTATGAGTCACCTTAAAGTATATCAAATGATAACATATGATTTCATTTATCTGCTGATTTTGTGGTTCACTTTATGTTGCAAAACAACTGTTGTAACACATAGATTATATCATATTATTTATTGATAATTGTTAGAAAAAAATTATTATTAAATAGCTTTGATCAGTTAATAAATATATAAATTTTGATAAATTCCAACACAAATAATACAAACAACAAGAATAAATATAACGATAATAATAGGTTTTGTATTTAAGATCCAATTTTTGAAATGAAAACGTTCTTCGGCTCGTCTGATAACGAATGTCTCCTTACGCAAAGCTATATGATTTTTCAATTCAAAATTTCTATACACGTGGCTAAAAATGTTTTCACTACTTAGTGATTATAGTATGGTATTATAGCTAGTAATATGTGATTGTAAACATATTCTACTAATTAATAGGTAGATTTAATTCAGCGACGAAGTTCCAAACGCAAACATCAAAATGACATTTTATTTTATATTTATAGAGTTTAATAATTATTCCTTTTCTCATTTTGGGAGGGGGTGTATAACCCGTAATAGGAGAAATATAGAAATAACAGAATATGATTTTATTGTTGTAACAGAACCTAACCCTACGTGTCGTAACATCTTGCCATACAATCCGAGTTGCCATATAATACATTTATCTTGCCATACAATACACAGATATTAACTACTCAGAACAATAAAGAACCCTCCTCAGTATAAAGCATGGAATTAAGAGTAGGGGATACCGCATTTCTGAGAATTGTTACGAATTTTAATTTATTAATTTATAGTCTATGCTGATTATTTTTTAATTTGCTTTGAATTTAAATCCTACGGCCGACTGGCAGTAAAACCGTTGTTAAAAAGAGCAAGATAATCACTGTACAGAATTGTAATTAAATTTTAAATAATCAGATGCACGTCATTTCGTAATAACTATTGTTATAATATTGGTAAATATTGTATCTTTGTATACACATATATATAGAACTAAGTCAAAATACAAATACAAGAATTATAATTGAATTTACAATATAATAATTGAATTGTAAATTCAATTATAACTCTTGTATTTGTATTTTGACTTAGTTCTTTATTAATACACAAGAATACATATTGCGATATATATATATATATATATATATATATATATATATATATATTGTAACATTTATAGAATGGGCTATATAATGTTCTTTAAGAATTGGAAAAATAGATTAGAAATAACTCACACAAAATTTAAAAAAGAAATTCATTAAAAAATTGATTAGATTAAATTGAAACAGTATGTTAACAAAATTAAAACTGGTGAAAACAATCGCGTTATTTCATCAGCTGTAGAAACAGAAGAAAGTAGGTCAGAGACAGTCGACTCTAGTGGGAAAGAATCGAACTAAATTATAGCAACATGTGTTTTAGAAGAAGGTGAAGCCGCCATATTTTAAACATTGTTAAAAATCTAGGGACGCGTGAGTTTTAGATAGCGTGGGGGACGCTACAAGATCGGACCTGCCATGACCAGTCAAAATTTTCCATTGGAAGGAATTCGTCAAAATTATACCGTTTTGTGAAGAAACTTGGCAGGATTAAACAGGGATAAGTGAATTGAAAGAGTTAATACAGTGTAAATATAATTTTACGTAACTAAAAAGAATTTAAGTGTGTAAAAAGTGAAATTTGAAGAGAACGGAATCTTACGTAAGCGACCTGCAGAATTTCGATATTTGATAAGTTAAGTATATTAGTGCTATAAAAATAAACTTTAGTGGACTCTTAAGATAATAGGGAAGTTTAAATTTGTAAATTAGAATATCTTGGAATTAATTAATAGATAGTAGTAGGAATCATAATCCAGTTCAAATAGTTTCGCCTTTCTTTTGCTTATTCCAAATTAAAGTTTTTCCATCAGGAAAATATTTATTAAAACTAATTTCTAAATTTAATATTGTTTTTCAAAATTTATTTAATTAACAAAAGAATTAAAAATATAGCCCATGCCTATAAACCCCGAGATACTAAGAGATCTCAGAAACAGCCTAGGGTATGAAAATTTGTAACTAAAAAACCAAAGAAAGTGAGTTGAGTATATTGTGTTAAAATTTGTTAAGTTTATTTTTGTTCTGTGTATTGTTTAAATGTTGAAATAAAAATTGTTATAATATATATATATATATATATATATATATATATATATATATATATATATATAGAGAGAGAGAGAGAGAGAGAGAGAGAGAGATGGAGAGGGATGCAGCAGAACCATAATTAAAAATCATCATCCATCATATTAAAAATTCTTCATCTTCAATTTTCCGGGTCAAAATCGAATTTAATATTAATTTTAGACATAAAATATGAGTTGCTTAAAATGCCAAATAATCTACAATAAGTCATACAGGCTAAACATTTGCTTTTCATGTTATATTTATGAAATAAACGCTAACCCGTTTTGTAATTTTAAACGACAATGTATGACATATTCCGTACATCATATTACTAGATGTACATATTTTTACTAAATATATAGGTCTATTATTAGAACATATGAACATGTAACCTAATTCTTTCTAAAACTAATTTCACTTCGACATGATATATTTCATTCTTTTGTTGTTTAATGTTGGTTTTCTTTCACCGTAGGGAAATGATACTTTATTTGCTTTCGAAACTAATTACCGAGGACTCCGCAGTGTCTCTCACAAAGGATATTGTCCTTTCACCCCGCGTACTTTGTAGTTTCCAACCAGAACAGAACTCTTTGTAAAGCAGTGTTATATTTTTTGTAACACAAAATATAACAGTTATTATTATATTGTAATTTTTGACTTTTCCTAATGTATAATATATTTTAATGATAAAATGTTTGAAATGCCTATTGTTACTTTAAACACAATTCCTGTTATTAGGGTTAATGGTTACTCATTTCTTGAAAAATGACAATGTCGCAATTGCTTTAAACAAAAAAGTAAAAAAAAAAAAATTTTATTTCAAATAAAGAAAGATATTTAACGTCCATCTCACACACACACACACACACACACATACACACACAAACACACACACACACACACATATATATATATATATATATATATTTATGTAGTTTCCACTCTATATATATATATATATATATATATATATATATATATATATATAAATATATACATTTATTTATAAATATATATATATATATATATATAAATATATATATTTATTTATAAATATATATATATATATATATATATATATATATATATATATATATTTAAAATGTATACACTTTTGGAGTAGAAACTATGTAAATGTTGATTTAAATTCAAAAGCCTAATATTAGGTTGATATATTTCTGTCTGGGTGTCATTTATTTCCTTTTGTTCGAATCCCATTTGAAGTAATCGATGAGGATATATCCAGAAAATATCTACGTGAGTTCTGGTTATATTTCCATCACATTTGGAAACAAAATGTGAACATTTGTCTTGACGGTTTTTACACAGATCTGTTGCCTCTATCACAAATAACAACATTTTAGACATTTTTCAGATGTGTTTCTTGTGTTTTCGTCACGTACGTTTAATGCGTTTCGAGTCGCTAGCATTAGTATTAAATTATACTTTAATATATTTACGTTTAAATAAATAAATTGTATAATACTTCAAAACCTTCTTTTAATCACATATAATGTAACACAACTCCTACGCACACACGCACGGGCGCGTAAATATATGTATGTCCATCTGTATTTGTCTGGGAGAAAGAGAGAGAGAGAGAGAAAGAAAGAGATAGAAATAATTTTTTACTGTGCTTTTTCCAAGAAGCAAAATAAGTTTTATTTGCAAGAAACGGCGATAAAAACTCATAAGTGCCTCCAAATTTATTAAACAGATTTCCTACAAACTGTCATATTTTCCTTTGAACGAAAATACGGACCTATATCTGTAGAATATTTCTACATTTTAGTGTCCAAATTACGGTTTTCTAAAAGCTACTTAACCCCTAAGGTTGTAGAACATGATTATCTAATAATTTATTTTAGTTTACATTTTACTTAAACGCGGAAGATTAACCTTAAATAATGTGAAACGTCAACTTAATCGCTGCAAGCACCTAATGGAAAACTACTGTTTAGGTAAATATTGCAACGTATTACTCAAGTGTCCTCATCATGGACTTGCATTTGCATCTGATCTACGCGTGTGGAATAGTTTCCTTAGGCCTATTAGAAAAGGTTTCAAGATTTTAGAAATTTAACTTACTGGTAAAACAGAAGAATATTTCGTTAATGATAACCAAATTAAAAATTATTCATAAATAAGCTCACAATCAACGTTATAAAGTGGGAACACATTTTTTTAAAAGGGTACATTAAAATAAAAAGAATAGACGACACTAGTTTAACTGCTAAAACTACTGTAATTGTAAAAGAAAAACATATTAAATAAACAAATAAAATAGTTTTGAGAACCCCTCCTTATCACTGCGAATTAAACCCAATACAAATGGTATGGGCTAAGGTTAAAGGTTATGTTGCGCCTAACAATGCAACTATTAACATAAAAGAGGTGCACAGACTGTTAACCGAAGGTGTCTCCGTGTTACACCTGATAAGTGGGAAAAGTATGTGAAACATGTGATGGACGATGAAGAGCCGAATATGTGGAAGTTAGACAATATAGTTAAAGACATCGAGCGATTCGTCATAGCTGTTGGCGACAGTTCCTCGTTGTTATCGGAATCGGATTTTGCCGATCCCTTGGACGTGGAATAATAACATGGCAAGTTAAAAACTTGTAGCATTAATTATTGAATAGTCTTATTACTTTCATTAGTCTACAATTCTCGTTTTCGAATGAATCAGTGTACTAGTGTAAGACGTAGCCCTAATTGCCGATGCATGATTGTGAACCGGTCTGATAGCTTACCATCCCATGCACGTGTTCGCCACGTGATACTGTTTACATCTGCTGCAAACACATTCTGAATCGACTGTAGCAGTGGAAGTATTTTATCAGGGTACTTGAAGACCATTGCGATTTTTCAACGCTTGAAGTTACGAGCACCGTAGTGCATGTAGCTCTCGAAAGCCGACTCGCAAAGTATTGAAATGTAAGTGACTACAAGGACACTGTGTTGATATTAAAATAGACACAAACATGCACACACGCGTGCGCGTAATTCAACTTATAAATCTTGAATTTTTTTTCTTGTTATGTATTTTTAATTATAATTATACCGTAAAAAAATTAACTTTCAAGACGTTTTATATGCATAGTTTATTTTGGCGTTATTTTATCAAGCTTTGTCCATACTTATATGTGTTTCGGTATTACAGTCACATTTGCATTTACATGCTACAGATATAAAAAAATGTTTCGTTCCCTTTTTATAGTTGAAGAAAATTAGGTTGTGGCACTCAGAGGAGCGCCGACCGAAATGAAAACTTTTATAGCTACGTCTGCAGAAATTTTTAATAGAGAAAAACATTTAATTTTGCGTAATGAGAAATTATCTCAACTTTTGTTATCAGAGGCGTATAATAATTTTTTATTTCAAACATTGGATAAAATGCATAAGTTATTATAATCGTTATTTATATTGTATTATTTTGTATTGAGACTTATCAAAACCTATATAAAAAACTTATATATTTATTAACTTATTATAACTGTTTAAAAATAACATTTTTCTTTAGCAATCTGTAAAACATAATTTGGGATGTCATTACACAACCCATTATCTAAACAAGGGTTTAATTCCTTGAAAGCCCGTATATGATGACCCTTAGGATTAACCATAGTGAGTTGATAACGTATGGATGTTGAATGAGAGGTAGGTTTCCGAATTCTTTTTAAAGTTTGGAAGGTGTGAGGTTTTACGAATCGTGATCTGTAAGTGTAGGGTTTCGAAAATAAAACAATAAGGGTAATAAAGTCTCTAGCAACGAGTAAATCCATCGATTTCTAGGTCTAAAGGGGTGGGTGGTGCTCTCCTAGGACCAAAGCCCCAGTCTGGGTTTCCTGCCCTTAGGCAGGGCCAGCTGGGAGTGTATAAAGGTCTGATTGCATTACCTGATGGGCCGGCCTAATCAGAGCGGCTATAGACGTACGGAAACCTGGCCGTTATGAAAGTTCTACTGGTCCCGAATAGTTCTGGAAAAGCTAGCGAACTGACACTGGTTGGAGTTTGTCTCGTCCCATTGGCTGACCGGTGATCAGTTACAGCAAGGTACTAAAGACTCTTACATACTGGTACAAGCCGCCAACTTCGGGCCTGACGTTATTCACCCGGACGGGAGTCACGAGTTTTAGTTTGGATTCGTGGTGGCAGAGGTATCATTAACTGGACTGTAGATTTCCCAAACTTTATGGCTAACACTGTGCGCAGTTATAATAAAACTTTTTGGCAAATGCGGTAAGAGCGTAGAGGTTAGGTTTTCCTTTGCCACCCTCTTCTCTTTCTCTTTTTTTCTGTTTTCACAAAGCACAGCCGTACTTATCCATTGAGGTTCGGTTAGGAAGCATTACCGTGTCTATCACGTAAAAACTAATACTTATCGAGTTCAGAGAATAAATGTTCGATACGAACGAAATTGATGTAAATCCAATTGCAATTGATATTCACCAATATCTGGACTTACAATAAAATGCATAAGCTACTTATCAGCTAAGTCGGAAAAATATATTTCCAGATAGTTCATTCATTATTTTTCGAAAGCTAAATGGAGCAAATGTGGTGTGATTCTTAATTTTAAAGAACCTCTTAGCAACAAAACACTTTATTTATATCCATATGTACATTTCGATTGTAAATCAATCATCTTTAGAGAAAATAATTATAATGATAAGAAAAAGTATAACTATTAATAAATTAAATAAAAAACTTTTCAAGATATTTATGCATAGTATTTTCATTTTTAATATTATGTAGGTGTTTCTTATGATATATTTAAAAACTAGATGTTTAATAGGATTAATTTCTATTGATTTACTTTGTAGTCTATACTATTATTATCCCTGTCTAAAGATTCAGATGCCAGGAATATAAAAGATAGGAACAGTGGTGGTGACGACGTCGTGAAATCGGTATGCTCCTTACGAAATACAAGTACCTCAGTGGATGCAGTTGATCTTTTATATAAACAATAGTTATCCTTGTTTGTTTATTTTACTGTGCAAACAGTGAATCTCAGATACAATATAACGATCACTTAGGTTATAGAAGCTACAAACAAAAATACATTGTATAGCCTAAGTCACAGATGAGCTGACACATAAAGTTAAATAGGATCGACAAATACGCAATGTTCACAACATTATCTTCACTCAATTTACAATTCAGATGTAAATTACCTTCAGAAATAAAAATGTACATTACCTTCCAGAGTTAATGTTAAGTAAATGGTAATGCTTACAAATGTAAAGCAAAAACTAAGTAAGTGGAGTTGGGGGTTAGCAGTTTATGTTAATGTGTTTCTCAGTCCAACATGCCATCATCGTTAATCATTCTAGTATTTCTTTCATGCTTATCGGCTCTTCATTTTAAATTCACCTAATTAAACTTTTGTTTGGTATATTACCGTTTATTGAAATTGGTCCGCAGTTTTATTTTGTGCTACTTATTTCATTTATACGATTTTTTCACATCTTATAGCATTTCTTTCTAACTTTGTGTTTTGATCTGTCCATATAATAACTTCAAAAATAGAATTAATATATCTTATGGTTCAAACTATGGCTTAACCATACCCAATTCATTTAGAGATAAATATAATTCTATAATCATCTATTACACGTAATCATTCCCATTATTCAAAGCATTGGCATTCTTATTTTTCTTCCTCTATCAAAACTACTAGCGAAAATCTAAAATTATCTAAAATCGCATGTTACTCTTTACACACACACACCCACACATTCTCTCTCTCTCTCTCCCTTTCTCTCTCTCTCTCTCTCTCTCTCTCTCTTTCTAAGAGAATATTCTATTGTACTAAACAATTGAAAGGTAGGTTTTCATTTGCAAACAGTACCAACATAACCCGGATTTTATCAGCTTTTTATTATTCCCGATGATCTTGGTACTGTTTGCCAACGAAAAGCTTTGAATTCTTGTGTTTGCATTTTCTCTTATATATGGTCGATATTATATATTGATATATTGATATATATATATATATATATATATATATATATATTATATAGACTATATATAAATAAATATAAGAATCATTGTCCTGATTGCCTGACTGAGAATCAACGTAGAGCCGAAACTGCGAATATAAAAGGTAGAGACTAGAAATTGTCGGGCTTCGTTCCGTTTATAGCATAGACGTACAATAAGAAACGATTTTGCAAAATGTTGATTTTAAATGCTAAAAATTCCAAAATTCAGTGGGAAGTATACAAGTCTTATATGAAATGAACTGAGAAAGTTAAAATCAGAGACTATGTCTGTTCTATAATTAGTAAAGCTTCTTGCGAGAAAATAGTCATTCCGTAATCATCATTATTAATTAGTTGTTTTTAAATTTATTATAATAACATAATAAAGTGACAATTTTAAACGAGTTCAGGCAAGCCTCCACAGGGCGCTAGCTTGTGTGTATAAATATTTGGAATGAATTTGCCTTTGTCACTGTTTCAAAACAGCAAAAAATTTAAAAAAATAATAAGAAAGAGAACAATTATTCCACAGTTTTGTGGGTATAAAGGTAGTATGTAGTTTAAAGTAAAAGGAAATACACAAACAAAATATACATACCGAGATATATAAACGAAGATGAATGTAAACATATATAAATTCCAATGTTATTTTTAGAATTAACCTAAAAATACACTCATTGGGAAAATAATTTAAAATTATAAACAATATTGATACTGTGGATTGATGTATCATAGATACGCCAAAGGCAAGATTTGGATTAGAAAGCAAACATGTTCAGAGGAATTTATCAAAAAAATAATTATTAATATCATTTATTTGCTATAAACACCTCAGAGGATAGTTACTTTACAGTTGAAACCATTTGAGGAGGTAATATTAAAAAGACCATTTGATTTTAGGAGATGTTATTTTTTTAAATAAAGATCACACAGGTGCTTCAATTTTCTAATGCTAAAGAGAGTTTTAAACGTTATCGTTTTCAATTATTGTTTGGATTAAGTTACGTCGGGTTGGTTAGGTTATGTTGTAGGATCTGGTCAAGTTAGGTTATGTTACATCAGATCAGGGGAGATTAGGTTATGTCGGGTCAGATTGGGTTTTGTTGTTGGATGTGCTCAAGTTCGGTTGTATTAAATCAGACCTGGTGAGATTAGGTAAGGGCTGGCCGGATTGGGTTATGTTGTAGGGTCTGGTCAAGTTAGGTTATGTTACATTAGGCCTGGTGAGATTAGGTTATGTGTGGTTAGATTGGGTTTTATTGTAGGGTCTGGTCAAATTCGTTTATATTACAGTCGAATCACTTTTTGAAAAATCGGGGTGTTAGATTCGCAGTGCCTAGAAGCGTTAGTGCGCATGCGCGTTAGGGCGACTGCTATGAGCTACACTTCATTTGGTCGTGAAAGTAGCCGGTGGTGGATCTACACGTACCTTTCTAAAAATATTTGCTGGTGTTATGTTTTGATTTAGGTATTATGTTATCGTTGGTGTTTTATTTTGAACGTGTTTTTAGTTTCTTTAAGAAATGGTTCAACAGGGTAGTACTCGGTTCTTTTTTTGACGTTCATAAATGAATTAACTCAGCCGAAAGTATGTAGTCAGGCTAGTAGCGTTTCTACTTAGAACGTTCTCTCCCTCCCCTAGCACGGGACCACCCTCAAGCCCCAGCCCTTATCCCCACATGCTTGCGCTAGGCGATTTTTGTCAAAGTGATTCAACTGTACATCAGACGAGGTGAGGTAAGGTTATGTCAGGTCAGATTGGTTATGTTGCAGGGTCAAGTTCGGTTATGTTACATCAGACCAGGTGGGATTAGGTTATGTCTAGTCAGATTGGGTATTGTTGTAAGTATGTCAGATCGTTAGGTTATGTTACATTAAACCAGGTTAGGTTAGGTTAGGTTAGGTCAAGTATAATATCTAATGCATAAAGTTCCCAAAATAAAAACTTTAGGCCTTATGTACATTTCGATAACTATGTCGTCATCAGAGAGTCCTATTAGTATGAATTGTATGTAACTTTGTGTTAGTTATTTTTAGTTCATTTTTATGATATTGGGATTATTATCTATTATATTATACTTTTATATTTATTGTACTAGATTTATCTCATAACTAAAATTGAATTTGATATATTTCCTGATACCGAATTATACGGAAATCAATGATGTCAATAATTTTAATTTCAACCAATAGTTTCTTTTTACATTTATGAAACCAATTTTTTATAAAACCAAGTTTTTCTCGCCCATAAACCCAATTAGGCTACTAAGGTAAAATAAGATATTGTTTTTTGTTTTTTGTTTATTAGTAAAAACCCACTGGTGTTTTACCGCTGGTATTTTATTTGTATTCATTCAAATTGAAATACCTGAAATATTTCAATTGCTTTCGAAAACACGTGAAGTAAATAGTTATTTTAATTATGAAGTGAACCAAAACGCAGTTTAATTTTAATTACAAAGTAAATTAAGGACAATATATACTAATGGGTAGAAATATTGATAACAATTCCATTGCTACCAGAATAACTAACAGAAACGTTAGGAAGATTACGCTTTCGAAGTTACCCTTTTGTACGTTTCGATTACAATGCCGTCATCATCAGACAGTCCTATTGGAGGACAATTCCTTCTGAGGAGAACCTGTTCATTGAAATGTACAGAGGGCTTTAATCTTAGGGGCTTTATGTATTAGTTATGTTTGTGAGGGTTTGAGATTATTGTCATTACATTTATTGCAATATTAGCACTCTGCTCACTATATTGTATTTAATTAAAATATAAAAGATATTACAAAAGTAATAAATATTAAATATAAATAATTATGCTCAGTTTGAAGCATCTTTCAATTGTTCTTTTACAATTTACATAAAGTAATTCGTTAAAATTTTCCAATGGGGATTGTGTGTGAATGAGTGTATGGCTATCTGAGCAGGGCCAGACAATGTAAACGAAATTGAATAATGGTGCATCGACCCACAAGAGGCGTGAATAATTAATTCAGATCAAATTTAATGAAATACCCCCATAATTTATAAGCACGCAAGATTCCCTATTATAGGTAATTGTGCAGAGTTTGTACGGTTGTTGTATTTATTTAATGTTTCAATTTTTTCTTTTACCTGTAAAAACACTTGATTCAATCACGTAAATAACATTAAGTTGGGTGTATTTTTTTTTCAATTTATACTCTGTCATTCCGAGTACATACAGAATATCTGTTTATTTAATAGTATTATATTATCAACTGTAAAAAAGTCACCTGTAGTTTAGTCACGTGATTAAGGAAGTTGAAAAATATAACAGAATTATTGCTCGTAAATTTAAGCGCAACCCTTCGTCTATATATTCGGTTATCCGATTTAAATGAATAGTATCTCGATTATCCGATGTAATATATATATATATATATATAAATATATATATATATATATATATATATATATATATATACACATATGTATATATATATGTATATATATATATATATATATATATATATTATATATTAAATATGGTGATATGTTTTCTTGTAATATAGTTAATAAATTAAAAATATTTCAAAAACAAGAATACTTTTAATGAATATATTTATTCAAAGCTTTTTGCAGATAAAATAGTACCAGCATCTTCAGGAAAATAATTATCTAATAAAATCATTTTATTAGATAATTATTTTCCTGAAGATGCTGGTACTATTTTATCGGCGAAAAGCTTCAAATAAATATATTCATTAAAAGTATTCTTGTTTTTGAAATATTTTAAATTTATTAATTATATATATATTGCTTTTTACATATTTACGTAATATACGTAATCTATTTTTATACTACATTTGCTAGCATGGAGTTCCTTTATTTTAGGCTCGCATAATCGAGGTCCTACTGTACTTTAAAAGAACCTTTATCAAGAATGTTACTGCCTATAGTAGACTAGCGGTATATTTTATATTGCTAATTTACTCATCTTCACTTCTGTTAAGAATATTCGAGCACATTTTTCTGCCTTTCCTAACATATAACAATGGTCTCATTTTTTGACGCGTTTCGAAATGACTGGTGGGCTGATACGAGGGTTTATGTGGTCTAGTTTGTAAACTATTGTAGTATAGATTGTGATTCTGTAATAAGATCCTCTGATGATGATGACGCCATCGAAATGTACGTAAGGGCTTAATCTTTTTTTACTACTTTCTCCCAGGCGCGAGGAAAACAAAGTTATCTGTAGTGTCTGTGGTAAAAGCTATAATCATAGCTATAATTTTTTTGCTCTAAAATTATTCAAATAAATATAAATTTTTAAAAACCAAGACTAAAACTAAGTATTTAGTAAACGTTTGCAGTTGGATATACTTTATAAAAATAGTAAACCCATTTCAATTACTTTACCCTTAGAAGGGTGACAGAGGAAATATTGGCCGACTAAATGATAAATCCGGAGTTCGGCGGTGTTCAGGTAAGAATACAAATATTTGCGGTCAGAGTTTTTCTCTTGCATTATTTACTCCAACTCAAGTTCATCAAAACGTAAGGAGAGTGCTAATCTTTGTATTAAATGAAGGATAACAAAAAGTGTTGTAATTTACAAAGTTTTATATTTTCAAAGTAAAGTTTTGCGGCGAAATTAGCATTGAAGTGTTCCGTCAGTTGTTAAATATTCATTTATGCAAAGCCAGTGTTACCGATTACAACTTTCATTTCAAGAAAAGCGCCCTTAATATGTCTGCGCGCGTTTTTGCAATTACGAAAAGGAAATGATGCCGTCCAGCGCATAATAAATTAAGTCCTATAGAGTTATGACTTATTAGGAAAAGGGTTTCTCTTGGAAGCAGATGCTAAACAGGTTTTTACTGCATTTCTTTTGTATATTTCTTTATTTTGTTTACTACTACGTTGAAGATACAAAGTGCCATTGGTTAACTGTTATGAATTTTAATTGCATATGGTAATATTAGATTATTGTTGAAGTAAGAGTTAGGTAAAAAAGTGATTTATTACGAATGTAATGTTTCATGTGTTTTTACTAACGTGTTCCTACTCATATATTACAGCTTCGTCCGGAAAATATTAGAAAGAAATTATTGTCAGAGTTTGTTTAGGTTATTTTTTTGTATTTATTAACATTTTTATTAACTTCTAAAGATTGATGCACACACGTCGGTTCATTAATACACCACCCCCACTTATACACCAAGTAAAGGCCTATTAGAGTATCTCTCTCTTTCTCTATACATATATATACGTTTATATATGTGTCTGTGGACGGTATCTCTGGTGGAAACCTGTGTTTGTGTGTGCGAGCGTTTATATGTGCCGCATTTGCTTGTGTGTGCGCGCGTTTATTCATGCCGCATTTGCTTGTGTGTGCGCGCGTGCGTGTGGGCGCGTGTTAGCGCGCGCGTGTGTGTGTGTGCTATTCGAATACAGAAATATATTCAATAAAATAACAACTTAACAAACTCTATACCAACTAGTAATGTCGATAGTTTGAAAAACAAACCTATTTAAATTAGAGCGCATCCTTCTTCTATTTATTACAATTAAAACAATATTCTTTGTTACCAAAACATAAATGGATTACCTTGAACTCCTTTTATAGGCTAATATTAGCCAAGCCCCAGCCACTCATCCTAACTAGGGTTCCTCAAGGTTTCGGCAAACAGTACAGTTTAAAGTTTAGATAATGGAGTTAAAATGAAACGTCTCAACGAAGAACAATATTATAATGTTAGGAAAGGCAGAATGTATTCATATATGGAACAATATTCTTAATAGATAAAAAAATAGCCTATATTTCAATTAAGAATTTCAAAAAACTTATTCTTCAGCGATAAGTTTGTTCATGAAGTAACCCATGTGTATACTATGTGCATAATTATACTTACTAAGTGCTATTTCAAAATTCCCTTTTGTTTAGTTGCAAACCTTCCTGATTTTTTTTTTTTATTTCGGGGATTTACAATGTTACAAAGGTAGCGAAAAACATTTGTTGATTCTCGCAAATTATTTCACATGGGCAGCATCGTTTTTATTGTTTTTAATCGTGCTTCAGAATCTCTGTTTTTCAGAAAATCTTTACAAAATTAAAGCAAAAAAGATTGAGGAGAAACAACCTGTCATTCTCTTTAAATTAGACCTATTAATTTTATTTGACTTTTTCTACACATTTGGCTAAAATAAGGGTGTTGTTCTTTTACACGAGATTCTGTAAATAGTTATTCAATCAGTGCATACGAGAATAGGCTGTATTGGTTTATATCATGGTTGATACCAGAATACGACACGCCCTAAATACTTAGAAAGATTGTGTTTACTTGTGAGCAAAAGAGTGGAGCTGGGATTTATACTTTGTTATTGGATTCATTTCTTTGAAGCCAGGTGTAATCGATTACTCAATACGGATTTCAGTAAATTCCCATTGAATGACAGAATGATTGATATGAAAACCATATGCGAGAAGAGGTTTTTTTAAAGAAATAAAAGCATTGAAAAAGTTGTAAGATTACTTCGGTTTTTAAATATACGCCCGCTTCTTTACTTTTCATATAGGAAAAACATTATTCTAATTTCATTCCTGAGAATTATATTCTCTTTCTTTTTGTCTATCAAAATCTTTTAGTTGTGTCTTTTAGCCTGTAAGTTCTCTCTGTCTGTATGGCACATTCTCTCTCTCAATGTATACATGTCTCTCTTAGTCTGTATCTCTCTCTCTCTTTTCCTCTTATTCTGTATGTCTCTCTTTCTCTTAGTCTGTATGTCACTCTTTCAGTCTCTCTCACTCATTACCTATATTATTCTCTTTTTGTCTGCATGTCTTTTTCTTCCCCTCCCCTCCCCATCTCTCTCTTTCTTTTTAAATAAATCGGTTTTACGAGTGTAATTTTGTGTACAATATTTTTATCACTTAACCCCCTTCTTGCCTTCCGTGACGCTGCCATTCAGAGTGCGTGTGGGCGTTGACTTTTAATTGTTTATAATTAAAAACCATTTAATTTTGCGTAAGCAGAAATTACCTAAACATTTGTTATCAGACAAATGGGTGTGATTCCATGTCAAAAATTGGATAAAAAATACATAACTTATTATTATCGTTATATTGAGTTACATTGGTAATGAATTTTATATTGACATTTATCAACATTTAAATAAATAAAATAAATAATGGTCTATGTTTATTAACAAATCAAAACTATTTAATAATAACAATATATAGTCAATATATATTAAACGTGTTAAAACAGTTGTTTTACAACATAATGTATTACTTAAAATCAGCTGATGTATGAAATCATATGCTATCATTTCATTCACTCTGAGTTCACTCATATGGTAAACTGACGTAATTTATATTGATGTTATTAACCCGACGAAAATTATATTGACGCAAAATTGTATGTATAGGCTATGTCCATCCAATAAGTTTCTTTTGAGCGTTTCTGTAAACGTTTTCATGTCAAAAAATTGTTTCATTCTAAAATATTCATTATAACAACAGACGCTCACGATAGGCGTCAATAATACTTTATTTCAAGAAACCGACGACATTTCAACAGCTAGTTTTTCTGTATTCTTCAGGAATTTCTGACAAACAAACAGTAAGGGGGTAGCTAATAATGTTTGTATTAAACACTGGAGGAACCAAGCTGCCCTCAGCACCTCAGTACCAGTTACAAAACATAAACACTCGAGACGCTGCTATTGTCTATATTTGGGAAACAAGTTTCGGGCTCTCTGCCCAACTTGGTTGGAGTAGCGGGTGGTGAAGAACCGGTCCGATGGTCAAAATATTCCAATGATATTTTTGTTGCTTAAGAAGTGGTCCGAGGGTTAGTAAGCAGGTAGGGGCAAGAAAACCCGGAAGTATTACCGAAGTAACCCTCCCCCCCCCCCCCCTCACACACTCTCAGGGACAAGCTAGTTATCTTGGTTTATTATCGTTGGTATTACTGGTGAACGGAAAAGTCTACGATTATTTCTATATTGAGTGGATATTACGCTAATTTAATTTAACCTAACTTAAACACTGGGAACAGAAGAGGCGTGTTTTGTCCGATCGTTTTTTTTTTTAGTGACCGCCGTCCGCCGTATCAGTAGTGGCGCGTAGGTTGGCATTGCTACTTACAGATGGTCCGGAAAAATGGAAGATCGGATTCATTAAGACCGACGTTAACAAAGCAGCCGCCCACTGCCACTACAATCGAAGATTTTTTTTACCGTTTCCCCCGAAATTGTAGCACACGTGAATAAATGTGCGATTACACGCTCGACGCGCAGTTATTGTGGTGTGATTTTATCATGGCTGAAGCGGTTGTAATTACCAATGAATTATTAATTAATTGAGTACAAGAATGGCTTGAGCTCTGTGTCCAAACTTTAGATATTTTTAAAAAAAGGAAAATAACAAGGAATGCGTTGCATGAATTTTGTCTTCAATTTAGTAAGCCAAGCTGATAAGTTGCAACTTACTTTCCTATATAACCTAACCTAACCTTCCTCTTTAATCGAAGAAATAACAATAACGCCAGAAATTTTTCTCCATGCAACAAAACTGTTTATAATATGATAAAACGACAATTAAACAGTGTTGCACAGTGGTCAGTGTTTGGCTGATGCGGGGTCGGAACGATTATACGGCGACGGATATTTTACCGGTCAGTTTGTAAACGTGACATTATGTTAGAACGGGGACGGTAAAGAAAGCGATCGAAAGTGTGTTTCCAGCCTTACCCAACCCATCCCAACCTAACTAACCTAAACTAACAATTACTTCTATAGTGTGATCATGGTGTTCATGAGTGTCGGATCAGTTCCCCTACTTGGGGGATTAAGACAGGTCGGTCAAACTCGATCTGTATTATAGGTTATTATTATTCTAAGAAATTGTTTAAAAGCAATGACAACTTATAGAAAAATTTCAATTTTCATAGATAATGTCTTACGAAGTGATTCCTAGTTTAGCAGGTAAACATTTCAAAGCATAGAAATGTTACTTTTAGTCGTTAATTGATTCCATTCCTGGTGAAGTGTAGGTTTGATTTTTCCCGTTAAAAGGAAACTTTCTGACATCTAAAGGGAGGGAGTATGACAGATCCGTTACGTATTCACCAGTAATTGCTTTCAATGATGCTACTGAATGCTGTATATTGATGCAAAGGTCACTTTACTTCCATCTATCTATGTAATAGTTTGTGTCTTTTACCGTATTTAAAATTAATACATTTTATGTAATAAGGGAGATTAAATAGTAAATTATTAAAGTTCGGATAGTCATAAACTATTGTTTAAGTAGTTAATAAGATTCACCGAACGTAATGGACTACAAAATGAAAGTAAATTATTGTTTAAATAGAACATGAGTAGGCCTATATGCGTGTGGGTATCATAGGAATCAAGGATTATTATTGATCTATATTAAGATTATCAAGGATTAGAATCAAGATTATTATAATGGCTTTTATTAAGAATATACAGTAATAACCCTTTTGTAGTCACAAATTTACAACAAATTTCGTCTTTTATCATTCGTAAACTGTCACGTTTTGTGTTTGTATTAACAGGCATTTTGACCTTTCTCTCACATAACTTGACACCTAATGTGACTGTTGAATTACCTGGAACTTTTTACACATGTTTAAAATATCACTTATATATAATTTTATAATTACCAGAAATTTTGCCTTGTGTCATACATAAATTGTAATTTTTTGTATTAGTAAAAACAACAGAATTCATGTTTCCTCTTACGTAAATTGTCACTTATTGTAATTTTAAAACTACCCGGATATTCGTCTTTTTTCAAGCATAAGTTGGCATTAATTGTCATAATGTACAGTTACCAGGAATTTCGCCTATCTCGTACCTAAATTCTCTCTTTTATTTCTAAAATCAACACTTATTACACATAAATTTTCTCATACATAAATTTTGTAATTACAAAATTGCAGGAATTTTGTCTCTAATCTCACAGAATTGTCATTTACATAATTATAAATTTACCATTAATTTCGTCTTTTCTCAAGCATTAGTTATCAATGTTTGTAGTTATAAAATAACCCTGAATTACAATTTTTATCAAACAATAGTTATTATTTTAAACTAATTTCATAATCAGTAATTTGTTTAATTAAAAGCCATTAAAATACACCAAATAGTAAAATATCAGCAAAATTGTAGGGGTGTTTGTAAGAGAGTAAAAACACTTATTTTGTAAGTTTTATTTTTATTTAAAACGTGTTGAAATATTTTTGAAACTTCATGTTATTTGAGTTGTGTAGCCTTGTCTGTTTACTTTACAACACGAAATCGTTATATATAAGCATCATTATACATTAATGCATACATTTCATGTCTCAATATACTTGCTTCTCGCTCCTGACTTGCCTCATTGGCTCTCGGTTTTATGATTCTTTCTTGGTATTTTATCGTTCCACAAAACGAAGTATTTTGACAGATTTTCCGAGTTTTCCATGCCTGGGCATAATATCTCTTAATAACGGAAAGAGTGAACCGTTTAACTTCGAAAATGTGAGCTCTTTAGTATATTTATATTATATTACTCATAATATCTGTATAGCATTATGCATATTTACTGCATTTGTCCTATTCCAATATTAGCGCAGTTACATGAAATAATAAGCTATGTTAAAGGTACAAGTCTTTACATAAGTAAGTTTAAGTCCTTCGGATAGTATTTAAAATTTTTGAACGAAACAAGAGAGCGAGTTGAAAATACGTTTCAAAATATAGAGACATTTCTAGTGTAATTTGTATAAAACAAAATGTTTTCTGTTTAAAAAAATGTTAATGCCGTGCATTGTTAGTATTATTATTGTGAAAGGAATTATTTAGTTACTAAACATTTTATAATATTTGTAGATTGATCACTATCGAAGTATTTGAAATACTTTCAAGAGAAAATTGTTTACTAATTGTTAAGAAATGAAGAATTTTCAAAGTTTGTTAATTTAAAATTGGTATGAGCTGGTTAAGTTGTAAGATTTGTTGATGTAGAATATCCCGTTATTGGGAATAAACATATAATATATGAAGGAAATACTTTTAGCGAACCTGAACAGTATCATATGCGGGCAAAATCCTCACATTCAGTTTTACACTAAAATATTCAGCCTCTAAATCAAGTTGTACCATATGATTTCATACAACAGCAGATTTTGTGTTTTAGGTTATGTTGTAGAACAGCTGATTAAACATGTAGGTTATGTTAACTTATTTATTGTGTATTATTATTATGTTAAAATGTTATTTTTTAATCTCTTAATAAATATATTAAATTATGTTTTAATAGCCCTTACGGAAATGAATTCTATAGGCCTATAACCTTTTTGGTATAACTATTTTTTTTAAAGAAAAAGTTTCTCCATCTGACATTTTTTAGAAATCGATTTTAATTATGTGCATGAAATGAATTTTCGATTCAGTACTTTCTTTACCATCTAATAAAAATTTTCTATAACGAATCTCTTGTATTATTAGCTACATTAAACTAGATGGTATTATAGCCTCTAATAACAAAATTATTTATTATTACCTAAATTAACAAGTTTCTATCAGATCCTCTAACAACTTTCTTGAAATAATGAACTAATAATTTTGCATGCCAGTCCGCTGATTGATACATAGTGTTATATCTAATTCCAACAATTTAAATTACGGTAATGGAATCAAATCGTGATTTGAAACAAATTACATACATTAATGTTATGTTAAATGCATTATGCTAAACTGAGTTGAACTTATATTGTTTAAAGTCCAATTAGGTATAAAACTATTTAATATTGTCATAAATTCAGCTTCCATTTAATTTGTGTACGGAAAACATGCCTATTTGAGGGAAGTATAAAATAATAAACAAGTAATATAAAAAAAAACAAATTCAAGGTAAGTCCTACCTCTGTTTAAAAAAAATATTTTAGTTACGTTTATTACATAATTACAATAATACGATAATAATTATAATAATATAATAAGAAACACGATAATAATTGGTAAAAAAGTAAGATAAAATAATTATTAAAATTTTATTTTAATTTAATTAATTAATTTGTTACAAAAATATAGGTGAAAAACAACAAAACCACAAAAATTAATAAAACAAATAACTAAAATAAGTTACCTAAGATTAAATCCTTATGTACATTTGATGACAAAGTCATCATCTTCAGAGGTTCCTAAGTCAGTCTAGTTTGTTAATTTCTTTGTATTCTAGATTGTATTTTTGTAATAGGAACCTCTGAAGATGATGACTTTGTCATCGAAATGTACATAAGGATTTAATCTTAGGTAACTTATTTTAGTTATTTTTTGATTAATTTTTTTGGTTTTGGGAGTTTTTCACCTATATTTTTGTAATATATTGTACCACTGTGCTCTTGATATTGTAAATGAATTTGTTATTTAATTAATTTGGAAAATTGTATTAGAATCAAGTGTCATACACCACAAGTTTAAAAAAATATATTTGAACTTGAGTAAATGAATAAAATTGTTTTATTGATGATTGCAAATTGGAACAATATATATGTAGGGAGAGTGTGAACTAATTGAAGGATTTGGAAAAAAATAATAATATTTATATTTTTTTATGTTTCAGGTTGGTTTCCAGTGTAATTAAATTGCTGTTAGAACGTTGCAAAAGGTATTTGAACTTATGTATTTAACACATCACATTATAGGATACATTATTTTCCTGACAATTTAAATTTATGAGCAAATAAAATTCGGCGGGCTTGCGCCTTCTTAGAATAAAACACCCAATTGGAATCTCCTCTTTAAACTGGGCCTAATTTGGCGACTTAAAACGGTTACAGGGCATAATAAAGCCTGTTTGCGGGGAATTTCAATTCTATTAAATAAAGATCAGTTTAGACGGTAGAAGGTAGCTCCAACGACAAACAGTTTACATGATAATTGCGGGTCTGATTTATGTTTCCCCGTCACGTATAGGCCGCCCTTAATGCCATTCATTTATTCAGTTTTGGAAAGAATTTTTAAATTATACCGCGAACACTCACTTGATACGATTTGACTTCTACCGTTCTCAGCAATGAATACTAAATCGAACAAACAGCGCGATATCGTTACTGAAGATTCTAGAAATAGTTACGTCGACAGTCTTTCCCGGATTTGTTTTCGCTGAATGCCACTCTTTTGTGAATTTATGATAACGTCTAAAACAAACAATGGTTTTCCAGTTCATGTTTAATACAAAATGACGCATGATTTGCTACTAAGTATAATTTTTGTCTTTACAATTTTTGGCGACATGAATATTTTTAAATTTAACAGAAAATGTAAGATTCTAATTTACCTTTTTCTTTCTTTATCATTATGTATTTATAATGATAATTTACCATGTTTTTTCTCTTTAATTAGGTATTTTCGAATCAAGTGAAATGTATAGAATAACAAACTGTTTTTAGCTTGATTTGTGTAGGTGTTTACACGTAATCTTATCCGAACGTTCCTACTAGACTTGTAAAAAAAACTTGACTGTCGTCAAGCGGGTTGCGTCAATTGTCCTTGCGCCCCTCATGAAGGCGCTCTAGTAGATGAAATACGAAATACTATAAGTACCGCAGAAATGTTCTTGAACTGTCTTCGCCTGATCTACACCCCTCCCCCCTATAGCGCCGCGCCAAGTTCAAGTCCCAGCCTAAGTGTCAACACATGTACTGAAGATTTATATAGACTAATATTATACTCACGAATAGTGAAATACTTTATATTTTTTATTGTGGAATAGCTTTATATTATATTATCTCAATAATGTTAATTTAATAATGTGATAATTAAGTATTATTTTTAATTATGTTCTTATTGATTGATTACTGTATGCCAATATCACTAAAGGTAGGATAGTATTATTCTAATACTGATAATTTTGGCATTAACAATAATAATTTGTTCATAATATATTTATAGTAATTTACGTCTTACTTTTGATCCCATAGTAGTTTATTGAGTGGGTACCTGGTAACACTTTTTGTATTAGTTTTATGTAAAATTTAATTTATTAATTACGAACGTTTTACTGAATATGAAAACAAACCAAATTGTAAACAAATACATTATGCTTGGCTAGTATAACAAGTCTCTTTTTAACTGATCTCTGATTGGTTTATTAAACGAATAAATTGAGTATTGGATTCGGTTGACTTTGTCTGAGATTATGAATTAAATATTGTTTACGTTATAACAGAACCGTTGTAAAGATAGAATGCGTGTGTTTAGCAGTGAAACATTACTTCCACTCTTATGGCATTAGTCTATCGTTAGTTTATATTTCTATCATACTGTGATGTATTTGTTAAATGAAAAATCTTTCCTTCTTTAATTATAAAAGTTCTATATTCATAAAACAATTAAATGTCTAGGATTTCACGGATTTTGCAAACTTAATAATTAAGACGTCAAGGATCTCCCCTTAAGAATGAGGCCGGCTCATAAGGTCGTAAAAGCTATGATACTTCACATTCACATAAATACTTGGGGCGCCATATTTACGGTTATGGAGACTTCAGAAGTTGGTTAAGCGGTGCATCAGTCATTATATTGGAGATGTAATGATAAACTAGGACGTAAGCATTAAAACGAATTTTATTAGCGATGACTATTATATTGGCGATACAAGTGAATATATATATATATATATATATATATATATATATATATTTATATAATACGTTTTCTTGTTTAATAATTTAAAACCACATAGGTTATTCAAATACAAGAATATTTATTAATTTATATCCAAAGCTTTTCGTTGGTAAACAGTACCAACATCATCAGGAATGAAAATTGCAATAATGTTACCAACGAAAAGCTTTGAATATAAATTAATAAATATTCTTGTATTTAAATAACCTATGTTGTTTTAATATATATATATATATATATATATATATATATATATATATATATTTATATGTAACACAATACATACTATTGTGTATCTATGACAAAATAAGAGAAATACAAATGCAAGAATAATCTATTGAATCATAAAATTCAAAGCTTTTCGCTGGCAAACACTAATATATATATATATATATATATATATATATATATATATATATATATATATATATATAATATGTTTTCTCTTTAATAATTTAAAATAACATACGTTATTCAAATACAAGAATATTTATTAATTTATATTCAGAGCTTTTCGTTGGTAAACAGTAACAACATCATCAGAAATGAAAATTACAATATATATATATACACATAGCTGTGATAGTTTTTTTTTAATATAGTTAATGAATAAAAACATTTCAAATAAAAGAATGGTTTTAAAATACATAATTAATTTTCAAAGTTTTTTTCCCAAGAAAATGAGTATTAGCATCTTCAGGAAAACAATGATGTAACAAAATGTTTACAAAAATTAAATCATTTATACTACAGTTTAACTAAATGTTTATTGGTAGGCCTATTTATACTTCTATGTAATTTTTTCCATAACATATATGACCTTGTAAAAGGTTTGGTGTTTTGATTTTATGTGAATTTGTTCAGTAATTACTTGGTCTTCCACTTTATGTTTATAAATTTTTAATGCTTTATATATATATATATATATATATATATATATATATATATATATATATATATATGCATATATATATATATTTCAACCCATTGTTTATTTCTTTATTTAGCTTTATATTTCCTATTTCAGGAAATCTGTGCCCATTATTGATACAATGAGTAGTCAAATTTTAATTGTATATGCTCTCTTTTATAATATAAGAGTTTAAATGTTCTTTTAGTTTCTTCTTTGTTTGTTTACCTTATAAATGATTAGAATTTTGACATTTTCTAATATATATACCATTTTATTCTTTTTTATTATTGTTATTGTTTCTTCTATTTCTTATTTTGTTATTAGTTTGTGTCTTCATGTATTTGAAATATTTTATTATATATATATATATATATATATAGGTCTACACACGTTATATGAATATTTTTCAAACGAATATTTTTTGATAAGAAGTAAAGCACAAGTCAATAAAAATTATTAAAACTAATAATATATTGGTTATCAAATAAGTTTACAATACCCTCCTGAAGAGGAAAGACAATGCGAGCGTGTGACCAAGGGTTAAGCGTCATGTAGTTAGCTTAAACACAAAGTCGAAAGATAGAAGGATCAGGATGTTTACCTGAACAAATGCACGAAAATAACGTAATGATAAGGTTTTCGTGATCTTTTCAGTAGTGCAACAGAGTATAATGTAATATCGTACTACGGTAATACTAGTTAAAACGCAATGTTAGTATATATATTGTAATAATTTTAGTGTCATGGCTATCTGTCTCTCCTAGCATTGCCACATTAACTGCTGTTCATACCCTTCGGAATTACTTTAGTATGAACCTTCAATGATTTCTACCTATGAAACAGTTAGTAGAAAACTTGGCAGAAAGCTAGAATTTCTAGTATACTTATTGTTCCGTTTTAGGTCAGGTACATTTACACATTATATTAGATTTTAATATAATTTATCGTTTAACCCTTCGGTTTTCTGTAAAGAGTTTAGTTAATTTGAATAAAAACCTCTTTTCACATATAAACTCTCATTTACATTTTAAAAAGGACTTACTAAGTACATAGTATACATTAGTAGTTGTAACATTGGACTTAGGCAATCATGCTATCTATACCAATCGTTCTGATGACAGGTAGGCTGTATTAGAGTTCTCATATAAGTTATGAGTTTTTAAAAAATATGGAAATAGTTTGAGTGGTTATTCACTCTGATTATTTTTTCCAACTAGGACATCTTGGAGGCAATAGTCACGCTACTCGACACTGTTAGAAGAGAGAAGTCTTGAGTTTTTAGAATAGGTGTCCTACCTATGGAGTAGTTTAGCGCACACGAATTACTTTCCAGGTTAACGAAGTTGTGTTTCGCCGTGAATTATTCTTATATACAAAAGACTAAATATAATTAATATTTTATGTGTGCAATTTTTTATTGAATATTTTATTCCTCGGTGTGTTTTATCTGTTAATTAATTAATATTTGTAACTTTAATTAATAAAAGTAAATTAAAAGTTACTTACGTTTTGAACTTGATTTAGTTTCTAGGCTTCTACTACTGTTCCGTTCGGATATACACATAAGTCACTAGTTATTAAAACATTATTTCAATATATTTTGACAAGGTTGTTTTGGGATTTAGAACTTTAGATGGCACTTCACTTACGCTCAAGCACTTCCAACAAACGATTGACCTAAGACTACCGCAGATGTGCCATGTTTACAAAGTACGACACAAGAGATATCAGCTACTGACCGACAACGAGTACCAATTAAACTGAGCAAGACAGTACACTTATTACAAATTCTGATGACGTGTCTATAATGTCTGATAATAGGGCAAAATATAGCATGTAAATATCTATCTTTATCTACGCTGCAAATTTCGAAAAGCGATAAACATCAACCCTGTAGGATTGCAGAAGGGATAAATATCAATCCTGCAGGATTCAAGAAGGGATAGATATCAATCCTGCAGGGCATCAACTTCAGAAGCGATAAGAAACCTACCCTTATCTTTTCTCCAGGTTCCTGGAAGCGATAAATATCTACTCTTATCTACTCTTCAAGTTTCGAGAAGCGATAAATATCTAACCTTATCGAACCTATAGGTTTCAATAAACGATAAATATCTACCCTGCAGTCTTCGAGAAGCGATAAATACGTATCTACGTTTATCTACGCCGCCGGTATTGAGAAAGGCTAAATACCCTTATCTACGCTGCAAGTTTCGAGAAGCGATAAATATCTAGCCTTATCGGCCCTACAGGTTTCACAAAACGATAAATACCTACCCTTCAGTCGCCGAGAAGCGATAAATACGTATCTACCTTTATCTACGTTGCTGAAAAGCTAAGGGTATTGAGAAAAGCTAAATATCTACGCTTATCTACGCTTCAAGTATCAAGAAGTTATAAATGTCTGTCATTATTTATCCTGCAGGTTTCAAAAAGCGATACATATCTACCGTGCATGTTTAGTGAAGCGATAATTAGCTATCCTATCTACCCCGCCGATTTTAAAAGCGATAGTACCTACCTATATTTATGCTGCAGGTTTCGAGAAGCGAAAAATATCTAGCCTCATCTACGCTGGCGATTTTGAAAAGAGATAAATATCTACCCTCATCTACACTGTCGGTTTCGAGAAGAGATAAATATTTACCCTTACCTAGACTGCAAATTTAAAAAACGATAAATATCTATCTTAATCTGTGCTGCATGTTTCGAGAAGCAATAAATATTCCTTAGACCACACGCATTTTTAATTATGTATGTGACACATACAAAAATAAACCTCCAGGAAGCAAAAAAACACAGATAAAAATCATGACGGAAACCATAGGTAATAATCAATGTGTACGTGAATTTTATCTCTCCGTAGGCAGCAATGGGCGTTTTTATCGAAGACGATGTTGAACCTACACTGGGTATCTTATAATTAGAAAAGGGGTGGAACGAGTACGCTTGATGCAGTTGTACCAAAGTATAGTCGTTGTTTATTAAAATAAATCTCTTTCAAGATATCATAATAAACTCGATGTATTTTTTAATTTTCGAATTGCACAAAGAATTATCCTACTGAAGGCCTAAGTGTGTCATTACGATGAGGAACATCAAAGCTGTGCGCTACAACAGCACGCGACTCTTACTCATTTCTAGAGCATTTATTTGGCTTTATGAATATTTGATTTATTTCGCTTTGATAATACGAAAATTGAGCACAGGGCCATATATTTTTGCCATGTAAAGGGCTGTTATCACGCTATCATAGAGATCAAAGCAACCCCTAAACAAAACAGAATATATATCTGAAATGAATATATCAACGCAATATTGTTTTCAGTTGGTTCTGTTATAACTTATTATTCGAAAAAATGATTAAAAATGTCAAATCGGATAGTTTGTATGTAAAATGGTAACCTGAGAAAAATTAATCTAACTTTAGAATAAATGGCAAAATTAAAACTGTTACATAACTATAGCTGAAGACAAAACCTTCATATGTAATGGAAGACGGTAAAGGAAACATAAGGTCGCATTTGAAACGGATTAAATTGAAACCGTTGTAAATTAAAACTGCTTATAAATGACGTAGAAGTCGTATAAATAGGATCCACAAAGTAACAGTTACACAGAGTTCGTTTAAATAAGTAACCTTAATAATAGGTTTTATTTTGTCGCATATATCAATTATCATAGTGGCAAAGTCAAGGCCCCAAACTTTACCAAGAGTTGGGTTTAACACTTAGTAACCCAAATATACATGCCTGCCTCAGTATTGGTATTATATTTTATATGGTTGACTGTGTGTTTGTGTGTGTGTGTGTGTGTGTGTGTGTGCGTGTGCGTGAGTGCGTGCGTGTGTGTGCGTGCGTTTGTGTGTGTGTGTATGTATGTATGTGCTCAGTTAAATTAAGTGTTCATATTTTATAACTGTAGTCTTATTAACATTAGAACACGCAATACTGTATTTATAAACAATACAATTCACTCACCTAATACATCGAACCAATTAATAGGCTCAAACGGTATATTCAAATTAGAGTCCAATAAATTAGCGGCTCAAAGCAGCTTCACAAAAATCTATTAAAAAATTTAGGATCTCATAAAAGCGAACACTTTGTTATCATGTAATTTAGAACAGCACAAGGAAGGCCGAAGTAATTAATTGCAGGCATTTGCGCTTTAAAACGAGACTAATAAAATCAGTCCTATCTAAGTTAATGAACGAAATGTTTCATAATTTCAAAGCAGAAGCTTTGACCTAAGTTAGCATAAAGGAAATGAATTTATAGGCCTACGCAAATATCAAAACGGCGTGGTTTTTTCAAAATAATATTTAGCTGCTTTTATAAATAATTTTGTAACGAATTTTAAAGGACATATATTGATTTCTATAATGTGTTTTAAGATTATATTAATAATTGACTCACAGGCACTACATAACACAAGACACAAGCAATACGCAAGTACGGGCACACGTACTCGCGCGCGCGCACACACACACACGCACACACACACACACGCACACACACACACACACACACACACACACACACACACACACACACACACACACACACTGCCACAGCCAAACCCATTGCACCATCTCAGAGAGAACCTCCGATTTTCGCGTTCCACACCCTATAAACAAAGTGTCACATTTTCGCGTTTTTCACGGGATGTATCTGGTTGCACTCAGCTGTACCTGGTGATGATGGACACTGTGGGGTCGAAACGCGCCAGTTCAACCTGGTGTGTCGAGCGTGTTCTGCCAGTGTATAAATGCCTAGACTTTGTATAAAAAACAAACCAAAGTGTTCAAAATCATTTTTGTGATAATTTGTACCTTATAAATTTTTGTTTGTCTATATATTTATCTATGACTTATCTATTAATTTAATTATCTAATTTTACTCTTGTTGTTGGTTGGAAAATGTCAGAAATTGTATCAATAGATTTACCACAGGATAGTTATAATAATTTTAATCATTTTATTTGTTTTAACTTGTTTTAATTAAATTAATCCTTGCTTTTGTTAAATATTTTACTATTTTTACTGAAATTTCTTCGAATTTGTGTTATTTATTTTGATATTAATAAGCATTTTTTTAAACATAAAATACAAATGAATAGCTTAACAAGTTCAGAAATGTTCATGTAAACCTTTCATTAAGTTCAACAATTAATTGTATAACACCATTATTCAACTGTCTCTTACTTTTGTAGGCATTATAAAAACATTTTGGTATTTTAGAATTGAAATTACACATAAACATTTACATACTTCCTTAAATACAATAAAAGAATAATTTATACCTATTTTTTAATTTTATGTCAATATAATTATTTGTATAAGTAACATGCAAGATTACTTCCTAGTACCTTTTTTTTTAATTTATATTGGTACACCTAAACATAAATCTAAAGGCTTTTAGAACCAATTTTAAAGGATTTACCTCTTTTCAGTTATTTGATGCTGTATGTTTAATATATGATATATGGACATAACATAAGTCATATTAACTTAATTATTATATCATTTATTAATGATTTTCTTTATGAATTTCTTATTCTTTTACTGATATTGACTTTAAATAAAATATGTTACTATTCATTTTGAATATACGAGTATACTGTATAGTGCTTTGACTTTCTAAAACGTTAACTTGTTATAGCTGGATGTAGGCCTAACTGTAATTTTTTTTATTTTAGAAATTGCAAGTTATTTTGGAACTCATTATATTTCATGACCACCATTTGTAATGCTATTTAAAAAGAGGCATTTTCTTATATATTTGGTAATTATTAATTTTCAATAAGTAGTTATGTTTTTATTTAAGGAAATTGTAATCTATGATTTTAAGAAATTTACTATATTTAATAAATGACTATTTGCTATTAAAATTCAGACTTGCCCCAAACACTTTCACTGGGATCGCTCCTCTTCTCCCTCCAGATCATCCTGGAGTCTTGGAACTGGTAGCTATCGCAACTGATCGGTTTTAGGGCAGTCTCTAATACTTTTTATAATTTTTACATATTAAAAAAGTTCAAATACGACAACGCAGGTGCTCGAAAGCAGACCATCTCCACGTCCATCTTGGGCTAGGTTTTCCTCTCAGCCGCGGAACATCATTCTGGAACCGTCTTCATGATCCCCAGAAACACGTCCGTCTTTTACGAATACTGAGTTGCGACTCAACACAAAAATACATATTGCGATATATATATATATATATATATATATATATATATATATATATATATATATATATAACTTATAGATATTAATAACTTTTAAACGCAGATAAGGGTTGATATTTTTGGCTTTTCTAAACCAGCAGCGCAGATAAGGGTAGATAGTTATCGTTTTTGAAATCTGCAGCGTAAATAAGAACAGATATTTAGATAGGTTTCGCTGATTCTGAACCCAAAGCGGCAGTAGAAATTATCATTAGGAGAACATTGCATGAAGAAAGTGTTATGTATCAAGTGTTTGAAAATTAACGTTGTAAGTAGTATATATCAGAAAATATTAAAAATGAAATAACTCCTTGATATCGATGGTTGTAACAGAAAGTTGTCAATTCATAAACGAAGGTACCATATAAATTTGGCAATAGAATCCATCTTTGGTGGGAAATACTGATAGGAGACCACTTCCCCAAGGACGAAAGTTTGCGTGTGTATATCTCCTGATTGTAGGGTAGATGTGGAAGAAAGGAAATGCATATACTCACTTATATGGAACGAGAAACCGAAGAATGGTATAGTGTGGTAATATGACTCAGAAGGACTAGAGATCAAGATGATGGTTAAGTCCAAGTCCTCATTCTCGCGTTCCGCCCCTCAGGTAAGGCCACTGGAGAATGGATAAAGGTCAGTTTCTCAACACTTGGACGGAACTAATCAGAGGGATATGCTGACGGAAGGTGAAACCTTCTGCGGTAGAACAGGAAGGGTGGGAGTCCGGGAAGACTGGTCTCGTCCCAGAGACTGACCGGCCATCAGTCTAGTCCTTATAGTGATAAAGGCAAAGTCTATTTGGCATGAAGCCTCTCGGTCCCACTGAGTGAGCAGCAGAGAACTTAATGTTGAATTCGTTAAATGTCGATTATGGAGTTATTCCAGAACCTTATAGAGGCGATGTTTCTATTTAGTCAAATACTACTTAAGGATAATAATTTGTTTAAAGAAAAAAATAAGAATATAGTCTAGTAAAGTTGATAAATGCCAACTAACGATGAGCAATTGCTGAGTCATGGAATGAATCATAGGCTTCAATAGAAGTTCGGCCCATAGGACAATATTATAGGGCTTAGTGTGTCTACATATTTATTCAACAGCAAACCCCCTAACCGTCTGGTCTTCCGGAACTAGATGTGTACACAGAAATAGCTTCATCCGTACCTGTATTTTACGTAGCTATAAGAATAACAATATTGGTTTTCTGGAGCCTCATAGTTCTAGCTAAAACTTTTCCAAAACAGTTCACTTTATCCAATGCTTGATCTTAGCATCACTGTCATTCTTTCCCTGGCCTCCCAGTAGAGACAAGGAGGTTTCACCACTCCAAAATTGCTCAGTTCTAAAGGCATGGGCCGTCCATTTCGTGGCAGTTGCACAGAGGGCAAATACCCGAACCTGCCAGTCCTATGTTATATCAGTGGACTTGGAGATAGTCATGGCCCGTAAGCATTCTGAATCTGGCATGACCTTCCACTCTAGGTAGGCTATGTGGTATTAGCACTGTGTACGCCAGGCCCCTCCATATCTTTCCGGCACTCATTGCTTTTTGGCTTTTCTTTGACAGTTGATTCAGTCAGGATTGTTGTTGTCAGTAGGGATATTGGATTATCAGGCTGTTGCAAAGTGTTATCTTTCTGCGCTAGACGGTCTGCGAGTTCACTTCCCTAAATGCCGACTTGGCTAGGGAGCCATTTAAACAGAATGAACCACCCTACCTCAGTCATGCCAGCCAGGGTCTTCCGTCCGTTCATTGTTTGCATACAGTCGGTATGAGCAATTCTAGTGGAACAGTTAGTGCTATAACGGCAGTCTGTGAAACCAAGGGGAATACAACTTGCGTTGACTTGCTAGAGGTGGAATAAAGATTTCGGTAACTTGTACAATCTCACCACCGAAGTTGTTTACATTAAATGTGACAGGGCTGCAATCAACAACTTTTCTGAAATTGAACACAATAACGTTTTTTTAATATAGAAGTATTCATGTATTTAAAACAATAATCCATTCTGATAAACATAATTAATACTCGTAATCTCTCTCTCTTTTCTAACCACATATATATATATATATATATATATATATATATATATATAGTAGTAAAGGGTTACGGGTATCGCCGGGAAAACATTCGGGCATCGCCGGGGCCGTGGGCTTGGATTGGTGGTGGAACGATTTCGAGATAGTGGAACTGCGACATTTGTCTACACTAAAACATCTATTCAAGGCTACACGAAAGAAAGGAAACCATTTCTTACATTAAAATTTACATTGTTAAGTTGAAATATTAAGGCAATTGCTGTAGTTGTAAAGAAACTATTTTTATTGTTTTTTGTTTTATATCTTGATCACACCTCTTATAAAATACGATGCGATTTTTTCTTTGTGTGTAATTTAAGATTTTGTGTTCTTTATATACAAATGTATACCAAAATATCGCTGATTTAGTACAATAAAATATAAAAAATTTCTTTATTACCGTAATTTTATGGATCTATTTAGTAAATACTGTTTATAGACTTGTAAATACTGTTAGGCTATACGAGCAGTATTTCTTGAATTTTGATTAAATAAAAGGTAATTAAAGCCTTTTTAATCTATGCATATAAGAACGGCATGTAAGAAACTACCGTGTAATTCAGTTAATTGAGCAAATACTAAATAAATCATTGGCTTCAAGCTTATTCTACGAATTAGACATACAATTTATGTACCATTTTATTTATCTCAGTTTTGTTGAACTTTTGATATTACAGCAATTAAAAATAATATTTTCAAATGTTTATGTTACAGAAATAAATTGTCAACTGTAATTTGTTTCTCTAACCCATACCTAAAATTTCGTTATACGTTACATCTCTATTTAAAATAAAAACAAATATACCAGACAAATGACCAGAGGATTCTTCATTATATTTTTAAACATAAAACATGTTTAACTTTAATACGACTTTATTGTTGTAACACATTTTTTGCCTTTAATATGCCTTATAAATGTCCTACTACTACAATGAAAATAAGTAAAGGAATATACGAATATTTGACAATAACGTGAAACAAAAATATTTTATTATTTTTAAAAATTAAGTATCTAGCATGTTTTAATTTTTTACAAAGTGGCGTTTACAAGAGACGTTTTTAGTTAAAAACATATATATATATATATATATATATATATATATATATATATATATCGTATCAATAAGATCTAAAAAAGTAACATATATTATTAATACAATCTGCTGTATGTTAATTTAATTTCTATAATTTTTAATAGTAGAATAACCATTTTCATAAATTTTAATATATAATAACCTTTCACAAGGTTTATTTTTAAAAAATTATTAATAAATGTTTAATTTTGTATTACTTAAAAAAGAAATTAATTTCTAACTGTAAGGTCAGATACTTAATCTTTTTTATATGAATTGGTTTACTATTTAAAACAGGTAGCTTGTATTTTTGAAAACCAGAACACATTTCAGCGTCTAACTTTCCTTATTGAGGTTATAAGATATCTAACACCCGCTGTATTCTATTCGAAAATTGGACTTCAAACATTTCAGCGTCTGATTTTCCTTATTCAAATTAACTAACCAAGCAATTATTATTTTTTGAAATAATAAAATAGCGTCAGATACTAATGTCAAATTAATATTTGAAACATCAACGCTGCTATATATATATTCAAATAGCCAAACTCGTTTAAATAATTTAAAACAAAATTAGGATTTTCTTCTTTACAACTTTCGACTATTTCACTTAAAAATTTACAATGTACAGAACATATTAGTAAATCACAATGCCAAAAACATTAACTGTATCTATCGTTAATATATTACTAAAAATCCAACGCTTCACGCAAGGTACTGTCAAACATCTGAAAAATCAGTTTATAGTTATGTCGTAAAGATAACATTTATCCTAAACTAAGGAAATATTTCAAATCGTACTTCGAGTGCCTGCAGAGGGGCAATGCGATAATAATCCGTGTGTGGCACGTCGTGTGACTGTTGGTTATTTGAACTCCGTGTCGATGTTGTTCATTTGAACTTAGTGTAAGATCTTTTTTTAATATTGATTAGTTGAAACTTTGGTCATTTGCTATAGTTGTAAATATAACATGTAGCCTAAACTAAGGAAATATTTCAAATTGTACTTCGAGCTGCTGGAGAGTGCCAATACGATAATAAACCGTATGTTGCACGTCGTGTGACTGTTGGTTATTTGAACTCTGTGTCAATGTTCATTTGAACTTCGTGTAAGATCGTTATTGAATATTGATTAGTTGAAACGTTGATCATTAACGTCTGAAGAATCACTTTCGGCTATTTTATTATTTAGATTTTGAAATAGACACAGCTATCTTGAAAAGCACTATAATCGGTGTTCTACGTCATAAATACATAGCCACCATTTTAAAATAGTTTTGGCAATCTTGAAAAATACAATTATCTCTTGCATACGTCACAGCCGCCATCTTGAATGACACAGTTCCCCTGTCTCGAAAAACTTCCCCCCAATCCAAGCCCAAGGCCCCGGCGATACCCTCCTGTTTTCGGCCCCGGTGATACCCGCCTGTTTTCCCGGCGATACCCCCAACCCTAGACTATATCTTGAACATATTGCCAATCGTTAATAAAATACTTTTTATTCATCCACTCAAGTCCAAATACAGCTTTTTAAACTTGTAGTGAATGACACTTGATGTTAATGCAGTTTTTTTCATATAATAATTAATTGATAGAATTTAAAAAATAACCTTAGTTTTATATGGGAGAAAACATTTTCACAAAAGAAGCAAGGTTTGCAATCTAGTTATTTTGTGCCAATTGGCTTAAAATAGGTGATTACATATGATTTCATTAGACAGCTGATTTTATATTATATGTTACCTGGTAGAACAGCTGTTTTAACACATAGGTAATGTTACTTTATTTATAATTATTGTAATTATTTAATATAATGTAACTAAAATAAAATTTGTTTTTGTTGATCTAAGGACGAATTGAATTTAAAACAATTTTTGTCTATATTACCTGTTTTATACCTTAAATAATTCAAAATAAATATGTAAATTATTAAAAGCACTTGTTATAATTAAAAACCGCCGCTCTTACAAAAGGACACAGACATATCGATACTTTCACCACCAATAAGAGATACTACGATTATCTTTTAATATTTGATTACGCTGTAAAGCGGGTCGTCCACATTAGCTAATGGGCGGTCTCGTATATTATTCCTTGGACTGCTATTGTGCTATCCGAGGTAGGTAAAACATTCGTAAAATATATTTACGCATGTAAAAAAAGTTGTCTTATGACTAAATTAAATTACCCAATTCTAAAAACGTTTTCATTACAATTTTTTCATAAGATCCTAATACGAAAATGCAAAACTATATTACTCAGAACTTGACTTGACCTTTCATAGTAAAAACAATTTGAACATAGAGTTTATTAATTAGAAAAATATAATTTTAATGTAAAAGAGTTTTTTTTGGTACATAGCTACGCAAATGTTTCGGCCATCTACAGAATTTAATGAGTTGTGCTTTTTATTAAACTCATGTTTTTTTTTTTTTGCAAGACAGAATCAAGAAACGATTATAATAAGTTCAATGTGTGTGTTACGGCAAGCAGAAATATTTAAAAGTTGTGTAAAAGACATAGGTATTTTTTGTTGTTTTAAGATGCTGCAACTTTAAAAAAATATTATAATTTAAAAAGAAATTATTAAAAAATTATTAGAAATGAAAGGAACACAATCAGAGTAGATCAAATATAGAAAACATTTTTAAAATTTGCTATTTACTGACAATCAGGACATATTAGCTGACGTGAAAGGTTCACAATTAGCTGAATTAAGAGTTAAAAAAGTTAGCAAAACAACTCAAAATGTGGTTTCGAAATAAATTTTAACAAAACCGTAATACGTAGGTTTTCGTGAAATTAGGATAAATAACTTATAAAAAAAGAATATTTTGAAAAACTTGTTTAAATTTTTTTAACGTGTGTTTCTACACATATTTCACAATGTTCTACTTATACAGGTTTTAGTATGGTGAAGTCACAGATGCCTCCCAACGGGAACCCAGGGGTGTTTGCAAAGATTTTAGGAAATTTGGTCTACTCATATTCGGAAATTGTAGTGCTCAAGTTTTGAAATTTTGAAACCCCGTTCTACCGGAATTGGATTCTATCTTGTATAAACCTCGTACATGCTAATAGACTAAGGTAAAAGAATTGTAGAAGAACAAATCGTGGCAGTACCCTCTTTTGTAGATTGGTAGAAAACACAAAATAAAAGAAAATTTTTGGGGTTTGAAATTAATATACCATCCCTATCAAACTGGAGGGTTTGTCGGGATCTTTTTGAAATTAAAGAGCAACATGCAAGCTTTGAGGGTTTTTAGTTGGTAATAAAATGAACATTTGTAACTGATCACACAAGTTTTTCCTTATGTAGCCTATTTTTAATTTAGGTTAAGCTACTAGAGAAATGCGTCATACTAACAGAGGCGATAAATTTATAAAATCGAGATATTTGTACAGTATACAAAATTTGTAATTTTATTAGATTTTTTCAATGGAGAAAACAAGTATAGTTAAAGCAGGTATAAAGTCATTTATACTTAAGTCAACAAAGAAAAGATTTATTTTAGTTACTTTCTATTTAATAATTACAATTAATATAGATATGTATATTCATAGGACAGTCACAATATTAAGTGCGCAAAATATAAAGCGAAATTAATTACTAAATTTAATTATTTTAATTTACTTATTACAATTTTGCTATTACTTGCGACCAGACATTTTGTTAACTAAAGGTTGTTAAATTGTTGACTTACACTTGGAGGAAATTTTTACGTCTTACGACTTCTTCAGCCTCCAAAAAGACTTAGAGGCTGAAGAAGTCGTAAGACTAAAACGTTTCCTCCAGGTGTAAGTTAACAATTTAACAACATTTAGTTAACAAAAAGTCTGGTCGCAAGTAATAGAAAAAGTGTATTAAGTGATTAACAACCAGCTCGTCATAAACAGCAAGGTTTTGATATTTTAATATAGTTAACGAAATAATATTTGGAGAGCTGTTTTAACATCAAGTGACATTCACTAAAAGTTTAAAAATGTCTTGGACTTGAGTGGATGAATACAAAGTATTTTATTAACGATGTAAAATTTGTACACGATATATAAGTTCACAGAGCGTGAAATAAAAGTAGGAACTGAATAAATAGATTTTATTTCGTTGTTGCTATAAAAAATAGGAAATTGGGGGGCGGGTACAAAACATAATATGTTCGTGAGTATTAGGAGTAATTTTCTAGTAAGTGAATTTTCCTAAAAATAACTGATCTTTGTTTCAATATTTGTAAAAACCAGTGGTACATGGGCTGCTAAGACTTGAAATCATTAGTCATTGATTACCTAGACGTAGTAACTTAATGCCGTTTTGCTATTGAAGTATTATACAATTAACACAAAAATTACTGTGAATTAAATTTTATTATAACAATTAAACATTTCCCCTCAACATTTAATAATTCCAAGTAATATATTACGCAGAACTGTCCTTACGAAAAGGAAAATGGGCAGGGTGCAGGTAATAAATAATTGTTGTAACAGCAAGATTTACTTAACTTCAAGAACCATGTCGGCATATCAAGTCCACCACCATACATCAACTGGCGGGAGGTATATTGTGCGACGGTGTGGGCGTTGTGACATCAATGCAGTGTTCATGAAGTAAAGAACCGTGATTGTTGGGTAAACAATGCCGAGGGAGGCGCATTGTTCACTTCACCGACTTGTTTTTGTATGTCAGAAAATCTTAATTTTTTAATATCTGTGTGTCTTTGTTTTTTTAGAGGTTTCATAATAGAATTAAAATTTTACTTGAAATCAATAGTGGTTGTGTGTGTGTGTTTGTTTGTTTGTTTGTTTGTGTGTGTGTGCACGTGCGTGTGGTTTCTTCGTAGGGTTACACGATAATTACGAAGGAATAATGTTACATAATTAAACCGTTGCGTTCAATTTACTATAATACGTGACCAATGATAATCTCGCCTGAAGATTTATTACAAATTTAACCTCGGCTATGTTAACCGCTGTCATGCAATGAATAAAAATTATTGTCATGTACGACTTTGTTTATCTGTCTAACTGCCCAAAAAAATTAGAATATATCATTTACAAGAGAAACATTAATGCGTCATAGCTTTCTTCCTCTCCCTCCCCATTCTCTTCCTCCCCTTCTCGTTATCCTCTCTCCCCTTCTCTCTCTCTCTGTCTGTCTGTCTGTCTGTCTCTCTCTTTCTCTCTCTCTCTCTCTCTTTCACTCTCTCTCTCTCTCTCTCTCTCTCTATATATATATATATATATATATATATATATATATATATATATGAAAAAAATAAGAGAAATACAAATACGATAATAATATAATGAATTATACAATTCAAAGCTTTTCGTTGGCAAACAGTACCAACATCATGATGATGTTTGCACTTTTTGCCAACGAAAAGCTTTGAATCGTAAAATTCAATAAATTATTCTTGTATTGTTATTTCTCTTACTTTTTTTCATTGATACACAAGAATACATATTGTATCATATATATATATATATATATATTGTAATTCTTAGTTGAAATTATTGTTTCTTGTTATTACACAACTGGTTAATTAAATACTTTTATAAACATGAATACTGAATTATAATTTACTTTACATTCATATTTTAAACTGAAGCACTTTTATGATGAACATTATCAGCATTTTGATAACATATTTATCAGCGAATAGTTGTGTGACTATACTATGACTCAATAGGAGTACGAAGTTGTTACAGAACTATACGGGAATAAATGGTGATAATGTTCATCGGTGAATAGCTTCAGCTTGAAATAAATAACAACGTATATATACATATATATATATATATATATATATATATATTGTAATTCTTAGTTGAAATTATTGTTTCTTGTTATTACACAACTGGTTAATTAAATGCTTTTATAAACATGAATACTGAATTATAATTTACTTTACATTCATATTTCAAACTGAAGCACTTTTATGATGAACATTATCGGCATTTTCATA
>JBAIZL010000004.1:165544731-165577231 GCA_036971475.1 Prosapia bicincta
TACATACATGCACGGACGTATTCATTAATTACTCGCCTAAATCAGGTTTTGAGCAATCAGGTTATAAAACTTAAACATCGTGAGAAAAGTTTAATGCACAGGAACAATAACGTGCTGCTAATTTATTTTTATACAAATAATTAAATTTTCATAAAATCTTTTTAATACTTAGACAATAACTAAATAGGCCTACCACATAAAACTAATTCACAATATGCATTCACAGGTGTTATAGATGTATAGATCCGTATCTGTGATTCTCTTAGATTATGAGGTTTTACACAGGCTCGATCATGAATGAAGAAGTTTTTAGGCTCGGCACGGAATAAAGCTCAGCTCATATGGAACGGTTTTATGCCCACTTAGCAATATATAAACGCTTTCCACTCGAAGTAGCACGCTCTATACGTGAATAAATATTAAATGAATTATTAAAGAGTGAAAAGCAACGATTTAATAAACTTTCTGACGCATAAATAAAATGAATTTACTTCCTCATTGAAATGAAAACCTCGATATGTTTTCATTGTAACTATGACATTTATTACGTTAAGTAATGTACATATTTAAGAATAAAAAAGGGATAAGTTACTTTAAAGAGGATTAGTGTCTTTCAAGCTTATCAGAGGATGCTAATAAATAAATAATTCACTTACTTCTTTGGTATCTTAAATCCTTGTTTCTTTTATGACATAATTTTTCTCATTTTTAAGTGTTTCAAATGAAAGCAACTTAACGCAGAAAAATATTGAATCATGCACATTTCCGATACTCGTCCAGTTACCATATCAGAAAAATATATAAATACATATATAAATTTGTAAAATCACGTTCGTTCTCCTGATTGTAATTTCAGGAGATAGTGACAAAATGCAGAACGTCTGGACCTCCTTTTAAAATTTTGAATTATACCACTGCTTCTGACCTAGCCAGAACTTGACTTTAAGCGGCAATTTCAACAACAAAAGTTCCCGCAGGATTACTAGCAAACGTTTGATAGGATAATAACTAGGGAATACCGAATGGGGGAACAGAATGTGCATGCAGGGTTACCGTTAGTTCTCTGGAAGGGGCTACTTTATATTGTTAGCAAAAGCCAAAATAATTGCTTCTTAGTGTTGTTATTTTTAGATATATTAGAAATTATTATATAGTTAGTACTTTTTTATTTATAATAACTGTTTATTAGGTATAAATCTTTTACCTATAAACTATAAATATGTTTCTGATATTTGATGTAACAATTTGCAGCTATTATATACGTGAGTTTAATAGCCAAAATAAACAGTACTAAGACAGTTGTAAGGTTATATGTTTTATTATTTACGTAATTTTACAACTACGAAAAGTAAAAAAGGTAAATCGGTTAGACTTTATTATAAACGTACGGATGTTTATTTCGGTGTATATGTTATTTGTAAATAATATATAAAATCATCAAAATCATAATGATGGTTAGTTCAACCCTCCACAAAGGAGAGAAACAGTCCAGCCACAAATTGCTTCATGTGGTGAACATTTCATTACTTTACCGTAAAGAGATGATATCTTCAACTAACAAATGCCATGGTTATCCCTGTTATCTTAGGGCTCCAACCACTAGGGCATTGAGGGTCACTTCAACACCTGAAAAATGTAGCTTCTGCCGCAAGTGCAAATATTTTTACACTTTGCTGCTACCTGGTAACGATTTTCGAAAGGGACAACCAAATCTACTTATTCTCTTTGTTCACAAGCACCGAGTTAGGTAGAAAATTTGATCATATACGAGATACCGTTTTATTAACGCGTATATTACAGTCACACCTTCGCTAAGTGTAAAATAATATGACCGATAGTAAATATACATGCCAAGCCCTTTGTAGTAGAAATAGGTCAGCTGTGCCATTCGCATGATAGATTTAGGTTTATTTTGAAGACGCTGACAATGTTGGCTAAACGTTTTGGACAATTCGTTTGTTTTAATAAATATATTGCAAATATATATATATATATATATATATATATATATATAACATTAAATTCTATTATTAATTATTTATAACAGAAAAGAAAAATATTTTTGAAGAAATGAGGAAGCGGGTGAATATCGAGTCAAAAGTGTATTTATACAGTGCAACGTTTCAGCTATTAATGTATTGCCCTTATCAAGCCTAAATACAAAGTTTACATTACACTATAAATAAATATTAAAGCATATAAATAAGCTTTACCAATTAAATAAACCTTTGACTCGATATTCATCAAATTTATCATTTATTTAATAATTATCTCGAGTGGTGAAACAAACATGAATAGCTTGTTTATTGTTCCATACCCTCAGCCTCATTGTCTCTCACACAAGCACAATCGTAGCTATAAACCCACTTCCGCATCAGTTTGGAAATGGTAGGAAAAACACACAAAAGTCTTCCGTATTATAGGTAGCATAAGCTAGTCTGAGTTATAACTCCAAAGCAAAACCTTACAAGCTACGGTAGCTCAAAAATATTTTATAATTAACAATATTTATCTTAACATTTGTCAGTTGCAGTGATAAGAACGTTTATTTCAATTCTTTCCATTAGTTCACACGCTCCTCTTGTTAAAATTTTCAATGGTTAATAAAATACTGTTTATTATCCACTCCAGTTCATATACATTTATTTAAACTTGTAGTGGATGACAACTGATGTTAATACAGTTTTCTTAAATAATATTCCTTTAATAAAATTTATTGAATTAATTTCATTTTTATATGGAAGAAACATTTTTCCCCAAAAGGGGCAATGTATGTAATATAGTTATTACATCCAATTTGGCTTAAAATAAGTGATAACTTATTATTTCATAAAACAGCTGATTTTATGTTATAGGTTATGTGAAAATTATTTAATAGAAAGTAACTCAAATAGTTTTTTTTGTTGACCTCAAAAAGTAGGAATTGACTTTGAAAATATTTGGTTTATACAGTGCAATCTAGTGAATCTGAAATAATTGCTGCAGGGGCTTGTTCGGATTACTGAAATATTCAAATGAGTATAACTATCCTATTTTTACATGTTTATGTTAGTTTTTATTACATAAAAATGTATTTCATTCGAAATACATAATAGGCTCTTATAGATAACGTAGCTTTATCGCATGTTCGGATTACTGGAGTGTTCGGAGTATTGAAGTTCGGATTGCCGAGGTCGCACTACTTCTTTTATTTATAAAGAGATGAAAAAATGAATGTTTAGAATTGTTTGAAATATTTAACCTTGGAATAGTTGAAATGAGACAATATGTCACCGCAATTATACGTATACAATCGTGAAAATATTACTATAAAGTATTCATACTGTTGTTAACTCCCAATAGTTCTGTAGAGTTTGGTTAAACACATCACACGCCAGGAGTCATACGCACTGTCTACATATTTACCCATAAAGACTAGTATTTTCCTACAGTTGCTATATTGTTGCACTATTCATGATTCTAGGTTAACTACAATTTTATGTACTTTGGTTATTTTATATGGAATTTTTAAGAATAATACTTCTGAACCCTATTGTATTTAGAAAGCATCAGTTTGACTAGACTCTTCGTACGGCGTTAGGTTACCCAAATCAGTTTTCTAAAAATACCTTTTAAAGGGGTAATTTTTTTAATAGAATTTTCAGTATAGATTTTAGTAAATTAATCTACTTTTCGTAAAATTTAAATAGCTTACTTTATAGACATGTTTCAGAACTACCCTATTTTGGATATTTTAATAGTAGTCTAGAGGAGGAGGAGTACTATTAAAGTTTTGAGAATGAAATATTCCCAAACGTGTCAACAAAAAAAAAAATTTTATAGTTAAGAAAGGCAGAAAAATCCTTCAAGTGTATAGAAACAATCCTAATAGAGGTGAAGACGAGTATGAACATTAATATTCGGTTCACATTTCTCATTCGAATCCACTCGCTACAGCTCTAGCCTAAGGTATCTACTATAGATACAGATCTCAGGGGTTGTGGTGTCGTATTTTGTAACCCGTACAATTTTAAATGTCAATAATTACATAAAGGTAGCACTTGTCTGCTTGTGCCTAATAGGATAAACCTGTTTCTTGCAGGTATTGTGGGTGTAGGATAGATGAATGAAGGGGATAGTTTTTATTGCGACAATGACATCATGATTTTGATTACTTTATTGTTTGCGAGAAAGGTAATTAAACTACTAATTAGATGAAGCTAAGGGTGAGTTAATAGAGTTATGCAACTGTGCCACAAGGGATGTTAGGGGATTGTTTGCTTTTATTATTACTACACAGAATTTCATTTTAAATTTACTAATATAATAAAAGTTTTAAAATATTTATTTTTGAATTTTCAAAATGAAAAATATCGAAAAGTTAAACAATGGATGAAAGAGAGTTGAAAAAAAGGATTATTTAAAACCGGAATGTTTTTCGAAAGATAATTTTGAGTGGATATAACCCATATTCTGTCTATTTTTTATGAACGTTTGGTTTTTTCCAATTCATAATATAATGAAACCCAACGAAGAACAATACATTAATTCAATTGTTCGAAATAATACAAATCACAGAAATACAAACAATCTTAGGAAACTTGAAAAGTCTTGTGCAACAGCTGACAGACTGTCAATGAATGCGGAAGTAGATATCTTGTAGTTTTTTTCATAACCTGTGGCTGATTGTATACTAAAACCAAGTTTTTATGAAATATTTTATTTAAAATAATTAAATACAATGAATTGATTTACAACAAAATAATTTGTGGAAATTATTAGCAGTTTTTTTAAATCACGTGATACAAAAGCTACACAGTTTTAGGTGTAGTTTTCAGTAACTAAACGCTATGAAAGTACCTAGAATATCACTCCAAAGGCAGATGCGATAATTAGAGGGCGGAATTGCGTCAGATGCTATAATCTTGACTAGATCAGCATACTACCGTATTCAGAGTTCTACAAAGGCCGATATTATATTCACGAGACACAAAGAAGATGTTCAGCATTTCAGGCACGTATTTCTAAACGACATCTGGCTTAATTTCATGAATTCCCGTTTTGTAGTCCAAGGATTCCTCCGGGTCGTTTGCTAGATTGATGTAAGTTTTTCGCTTATGTAAAACAGAAATTAATTTATCCTTACCATAATAACATAGAGTAATTGTGGTGTAATTTTTTTATTATAAATAAATAAAACCTTTTAAACCGCACATATTTTTATTTATGTTTTGATGTAAATTTAAATTGTAGAGCAATCATATTCAGAGATATTTCATACGAGACTCCCCTAAAGATGGAGTAGTTTCCTCTTGTAGTGATATCCATTCATGGTAATTGTTTTGCAATCAAAAGGCACATCAGAGCACAAATAAAAATGTTTGTGCTTGATGAGGTTTTCTTTATTTATAATTATTCTTACCTTATTACGATTGGTAATGCTGGTTAGTAATGATAGTAATTTATAAATGGATGAACCTGTGGAATAAACGATGGCTGTTTTAAATAGTGGAATAGACCTGTGTTTTTAATCCTACTTGTCATTTTCAAGTCATTATTAAACTTAAACCCTTAAGAAACACATCAATAATGTCCCTGTAAAAACTATTTATTGACAGGGATATTGTCAATGCTAGCAATAAATTGGTATTTGTTGATTCCATCTTCACGTGAGCTACTAGTTTTCACTAAACACTTGTAAATATTTACAAACTTGCCTGTAGTAGCACTTACTTATATTTGTTGAGGACGGCCGTTTCGGAAGATGTGTCCCATTGTCAACTCATACGGTATTTCCGTGTTACGGACTGAGTTGACAATGGGACACATCTCCCGAAACGGCCGTCCTCAACAAATATAAATGAGTGCTACTATAGGTATGTTTGTAAATATTTACAAGTGTTCAGAAATATATTGGAAAGTCTTGAAACGGGGAAACCAATTGAACATAGCTTGCTCCGATCTGTTAGCGTTGCATCTTTCAGATTGAAGACTGGCCATGGTTACCTTGGTGCTCACCTCCCCGCATCCATGTGCTACCGACCCCGGAGTGTCTTCTGTGTGGTGGTGAACTTATGAATGCCGAACACCTTAATGATTGCACAGCCCTGAACCAGGCTAAGGATTACAACAGTTCCATCTTCAAGGAGGCCCATCTCTACTGGTCAGCACAACGCCAAATGACTCAACGGCCAATAGTGGGCGTTGGCTAGTAAGAAAGTAATAAATGATCGTCCTTGACTTGTTTAAACAAACGTCTTCTTATTGTAAAAAAAATACATACAAGTAACAAAGTGGTAAATGAAGGGTGTTTCTAGGAATGAGCGCATCCATTAAAGTCAGGTTATGTTAGGTTAATTAACACTTACTCTGTTCAAAATACATGAAACATAGGAAAAAATGAATTTTTGATAAACGTTTATTCTGTGGTAAACGGTTAAAAAGAACTGGGACCACAGTAGATTTAGGAGTTGCTTGGCAGGTTGGTGTAGAATCAAATTTTATCGTGCGGTTGAATTGTCTTTACAATATCTATGGCATTGTTGGGGTATAAACCTTCCTCTGTAGGAGAGTTCAAGTAGGGATGGCCTGCAGCAACTGTAGGGGAGTTGAAAACATGATGTGGTGTAAGTACGTAGAGACAGTTGCCACAGTTTTGATACACTTTATGTAGTTCCACCTGCTGAGATTTGCATGTTTTTATGATGTTGTGTACTTAGTCTGATGTGAGTGACGGCTGTTTTCCTGTCAATGTTGAGATAAGGTACTTGATTATGAGCTTCGATTCTCGAGAGGGAATTAGCTTAGATTTTGCAAAAGCATTTCTATCTGCCAGCAAATTTATAATTTTGTTTTGATTTAGCATTTTGTTTTGATTGCCAGGAAGTCAGCAATCTCATTGAATTCTAGGTTTACGTTAGCAGGAATACATTGGTCAGATGCATTTTGTCTGGAGACTTTGAAGTCCTGCAGGGCACTCAAGGTTAGACTAGAAGTACCTTTGCTGAGGCGTGTAAGGCAGAACTGCAGTCGCTGTGTGAAGTGAAACCACAAAGCTGCTGCGGAGGTTCTGGATTGTAGTACTTTTCGTTGCTGGGAAAATGGCGGGCAGTTCCCCTGTAAAGTTAGACGCAATTTTCTCGTCATCTTTGCTATTTCTCGTCTTTGACCATCAGGAAGGAGCAGTAATATGCCCGCACCACCGTTAGTGGAAGTGAAGTTAGAAACCTCTTGTGAAACCCTTGATGTGGTTTAGAGTAAATAGGGGATCGATATTTTTCATCCAAAGTTCTTGGAGTTTATCCTTCTGATATATTTTCGAGTAGGGCTTCTTCATTTCAAGACTGATATTAGGAGTTGGTAAATATTAGATTTTACTGGAAATCTTAAAAAGTTTAACAACACACGTCATTTTACAGCAACAAATATACTAACATTTTAAAATCGTTTGTTATTCGATGTATGTTTATTATACACTATGTTTGTGCTTTAGAAATCTGGTGTCAGATATAACATCTATATATATAAACGAACATAGCCAATTAAATTTGTAATTTCCTTAGGGAAATACTGCAGCTAGCGTTCACAATTACTCGCTATTAACCTGCTCCGATTTACGTCATTACGGGGGGGGGGGTCAGTGGAATTGAGCATTCCAAATGCTCAATGCGCTATTTATTTGCAAAGAGACCTTCCAAGTATAGATGATGAAGACTTTTAAGGAAGTACCGTTGATGAAATGTTCTTAAAATGCACACTTTGCCGGATCGGCGTTGTCTGTATTGAGTGATCACGTTTGCTCTTACAGGTCAGTCAGCTAGTTAGCTATTCCTTTTATTAACCACACACGAGTACTTCATTAGATTCTTGTTTCACACATATTTTACCCACCCATTATGTCTGGACACGGATGTGTGCATCACTAGTTGTTAGTTTGCTTTTTCTGCCTCTAGCACTTTATGCCTAGCATCTACTTGTATACTACAATGGGTGTAGTCGAATGCATGCGATCAGTGTTAATACCCTAAGTATTAACCTATTACTAACCCTATTATTAAGGGTTGACCTGGTCTGATGGTTCGCATAGGGGCTCGAACTGGTCCGAACGCCCATGAATAAACTGTAGAAATAAATGTTAGATTAGGTTAGGTTATGTTTCATTCAACATATAAAACATGGTTCACCGTGATTATCAATATGAGAACTGGCTTGTGGCAATGATTGCAATGGGTGGATGTGTAAAGAAGTAATTGGGTACCCCATCCTGGATATCCAGCCTCTATCTGCTTAGTAACCTTCGGACCACTTCGTTCGTGACTCTTTCTTAAGCAACAAAAGTATTATAGGAATATTTTTACAATCAAACCTACTACAGCAATTTCCAAAACCTAATTCGTACTAAATCCTCTAAAAACACTGTATACTCTATTTTATTGTATAAAAGATTATTTTTAGTGCCCTAACTACGTCTCACGTCTTTACAAGTGATTAGAGGTTTTTGCTAAACATGTTTTTAAATTTTTTTATTCTCATTTATCCAAAAAAGTGGAATTTTCCGATATTATGGTTATCAAAAGAGGAACATCTCAAGATGTACTGAGGTCCCCCACTGAGTGATATTCCAACCATCCTAGATTACTCTGTAGTGGTTAGCAACTGGCAAAGATGTCATACATTATCATCTCTTATAAAAATAATACTAAATTAATGTCATGAAGTTTGTTATACTATAATGGAAAGACTATATCAAGTATAAGGAGTAAGTATCAAAAATCGATAACAACTGGGTAACAACTCAAAACCTCTCATCATGTAATAAAATTTAGAATAACCTACTAGCAGATTCTGAAACCAGTTTCGCTAAATGTAACATACTGTAAGGATAGGAAGAGGAATCGGATATAGAAATTCTCCACATGTTCCAAAATAAGATACTAAAAAGTATCACCTTTGTATATGAAAAACACAAATTTTCACTGAGATCTGTATATCCGAAATATAACAGAAACTATCAAAAAGATGTCAAAATATATGGAGAGACCTCACCTTCATCCTAGTGCATTTCTCGATGGCCAGCGCATTGTTAGGAAACTGATTAGAACCAATCTCTTGAGGACAATTGCTATAGTGTAGGGCTACTGATGTGCTAGTTCTAATTAAATATACGTAAGTCACCAACTCCAGACTAGAACTAAAAAGTAGTTGGGCATTTGTGGCAGTTTTAAGGGTAAGACAAAGCAAGACGAGTTAATGGTTGGTCTAATAAGTCCAGTATTATTAATAATTAGATAATTTTCAAGGCTCCTTCTATTTCTTAATATAGTCGTACATAGAGAACATACATACTTGTACATATATACATATTTATAATGTATTTCAAAGGATTGCTTTTTCTTACACTTTTGTACACAAACGGATTTTTCAGTGTCGAACATATTTTGTAGAGGAAATATTTAGGGCCTACTTCTTTTTTATATTAATTTAATGTAAATACCCGAAAAACTTTACACAAAATATAACATTCTTGTTAATGAATGTTTTGTTTATTTATTTATCAGAGGATGTACGCGCGCCACTGTGTGTGTGTGTGTGTGTGTGTATTTTGATGGTCTACCTACCCAGCCAACGCAGACTCTTCCTCTTGGCCGTTGCTTTCCTCTGGATCCACAATTACCTGTACAACACCGACGCAGGTAAAATTTAAAACAAGCAGATCGTATTTTTATAAAAATTTAAAATAGTCTGTTTTTTAAAACTAGTATTCTCGCCTAATTTTTCTCTAATAAATGTATAAAGTTTCCTTTGCTAAAACGTTATTACACTTTTAATCTTGATTTGACTGTTCTTTATATTTATTTTGGCGTTACAAAACCACTTTCTGCCTACTGTGAGTACACAGTTTATTTTGCGTTTAAACCTATTTTTATAAAAACAAACCGCCTCATTCCACGAGTCGTAAATCCATTCCCGTTAGAGTCTTTACATTTAACCGTTGCTGCCACCGGTAGAGGGTTAGCTTCATAAAAGGAACGAATGTTTTGAAACGCGTCAGCAAGTAAGTAATTACGTATTCACTTAGTTAAGTATTTTTAAAACTATTTTTATAATTTTCCATTCACGTAACAATGCGCGACACGTATTTTTTAAAATTTGGAAAACAGAATGCTTTTTGAACACCGATTTTAAATGTTCAATTATAACGGCATACCATACCGGGAAAACACGAATTCTATATTTTGGCGTCACCACTTTACCTGCACATCGTCTGTCGCACTCAGTTTAAAAACAATTCTGAGCCTGACATCGTACCTTCTTCCGTGTTAGCCTGCCTTAACCTTGGGTAGCGTCGCTTCAGCTAGTGACTTTTGATATCCCTGACTCTGCTCTTCTTACAACGGCTAGCATTCCATATTCCTCTATCTTTATGAATACATGATCTCTTTCACTTCAATTCCTCTAACTTTGTTTTGGTACGATTTAACGATTTTTTCATGGCGTTTGTCCGAATTAAACACGGCCTTTGTCACTTGGAAGTTACATCGCGTCTATTTCAAAATGACTTTAGTTTTAGGTTTTAAGTTGAAAGAAAACATTTCAAATAAGTTTTTAATAATTATTCAAAATTAATTATAAGATTCCAACTGTTTGGAGCGTTATAGTGATTGTGTTTGAATGTGCGCGCGTTTGTGTGAGTCTCTTTTTGTGTTCGCATGCGATCACGCAGGTGTGTAAGTGAAAAAGAGAGTATGTTTATATAAAATATGTATATATATATATATATATATATATATATATATATATATATATTACATATATTAAATATGGTGATATGTTTCCTTGTAATATAGTTAATGAATTAAATATATTTTAAAAACAAGAATACTTTTAATGGATATATTTTTCAAAGCTTTTCGCCGATAAAACAGTACCAGCATCTTCAGGAATTAAATCATATCCGATATCATATTAATAATAATATATATATATATATATATATATATATATATATATATATATATATAATTATTATAATTAATATAATTAGATTATATAACTATTTTCCTGAAGATGCTGGTACTATTTTATGGGCGAAAAGCATTGAATAAATATATTCATTAAAAGAACTCTTATTTTTGAAATATTTTTAATTTATTAACTATATTACAAGAAAACCCATCACTATATTTGATATATTATATATATATATATATATATATATATATATATATATATATATATATATAATATATACTTTTTTCTGTAGCATTCACTTTAATAAAGTTTGTACAGTTTTTTTTAAAGTTTTAATTTTTTAATATAGGATTAATTTAAGCTTACAATTATGAAATGAAATGATTCTATTTTTACTGAGAATAATAATTACACAGAAAAGGGTTGGTATTACTGTAATGAGACCTGGAGTCGTATCTCAGGAAATTATGAGCGTAGAGTGCTTTTGTGGATTTATTAACAGCTGTGTCATTTCTCGTGAATCATTATAATATATGTGCTGTGATACATGTGTGTTTCGAGATTATATTATATTATTCTGTAGAATCTTATAAAATACTTGTTATTCTCGAAATTATGATCGATTTTTTGTGTTGTCAATAAAATGGTAAATAAAAAGGGATTTGCTGTATTGGGTTTTTAATATTACTTATTTCCAAAAAGATTTCATTTCTGAAGGTATTTTTTCAAATTTTAGGCTAGCTATAAATATATATATATATATATATATGTATATATAGTAATTCAATTTTCCTTATATATATATATATATATATATATATATTTTTTTTTTTTTTTTTTAAACAACATAGGTTACTCAAATACAAGAATATTTATGAATTAATAATCAAAGCTTTTCGTTGGTTAACAGTACCAACATCAACGATGATCGTTAATCGTTAATAAATAAAGTCCTTTTTATTCATCCACTCAAGTTTAAATATATCTTTTTAAACTGGTAGGGGTTTACTTTATGTTAATAAATGTTTTAAAAATATTGTGATAATTAAATTTAATATAACCAAATTTTAGTTTTATATGGGAAGAAAACGTTTTATATATAAGGTAAGGTATGGAATATTTTTATTTCGTTTTGTTTAGCTTGAAATAAGTGATGACATGATTTCATAAAACATCTGATTTCTTCTCATTGATTATGTGGTAAAAAACTGTTTTAACGGATAGGTTATGTTAAATTATCGGTATGAATTGCAATTATTTAATAAAAAGCAACTAAAATAAAATTTGTCTTTGGTGACATAAGTTGGAATTGATTTTAAATTATTTTGTGTTTATACTGTTTGTTTTACGTTAGAAACAAATAAACTTAGATTTAAAATACATACATTTTTTAAATTTGTAAACCTTGTCAAAATTAATAGTCCTTAAAGGTTTTAAAATCGAATAGTGAAATAATAGAATACGTCTTATTTTATGGAGTTATATCGTAGTGATGTCGAACTACGAAGAGATCTTTTCTTGTCATTGTAAGTTTGAAACTCGACCCCGTTATGATTGCTACTATAAAAGTTCTCAGGAATACCAGATGGTCGGAAAGTATTCACAGATGCGTCCATATAACTCCTCTTCAGTGTATTGTTGGGATCAGTCTTAGACAATATTTTAATTTTCTTTGGCCGGGCTCTTTTGTAAAAATAGAAATTGAAACAAGATGATTTAAATACTAACAAGAACTGCCTCGCTTCAAGTTGGCGCATGTCACTTCTCAAGTTGAAACTTGTCAGGTGCAACAAATATCAAGTCAAACCGATTTACAACACATTACAAGAAATATTAAGGCAAACAAAAATCGTTTAAATAACTTGATAAATTGCATTCATTATTGAGTAAAAATGGAGGTAAACGTTTCTACCTAATCAAAATAACTTATATTATAGGGTGAACAGAATATCTTACAAAATTAAGTGTGATGTAGCTCCATAACCGGTGAATAGTCACGCAATCACGACCAAATTTAAAAAATTTGCTTGTTCTTATCATCTTTAATCCACTGATTAAACTATATTTAAATAATACTTCAGTAAGTGAATATGTAAGGGATTACTTGATGAGGCGGTTAGAAACAATCGTCCCTTTTACTGCAAAACCTCTACTGGCGGCGTTCCGCTAGGTACAAATTTAAATGTTTTGAGCGCGGTCCTGGCAGAATCTCAACATTAGGTATTAAAATAAAAAGTGAAATTAATTATTTAATTTATTTAATAAATTAATATTTGGAACAAACTGTATGAATATTAAGTGTTATCCACAAAAAGTTTTAAAAAATGTATTTGAACTTGAGTGGACGCATAAAAAGTGTTTATTAGTGATTAAAAGTTGAAACAAAATATATAAATATACACAGGGAGAGTGTGAACTAATAGTAAGAAGTGAATAATATACAGGAAGTTTTAAAAACTGTTCATACCTCTCGTCGATAAAATCACTGAGAAACAATGTAATCTTTCATCTATACCTAGGGAAACATCCCTTGCTATAAAGCAAAGGACCATAAAATACTTGGAAGCGAAGTCACATGATGTACTCAATGTTCGATAAAATATAACCACAAAGACACGCTTCGTTGAATCTCAGTATGTTCTCAGAGCTGTGGCTATGAAGCCATGTCCGCGACGTAAAATTACATTCCTTTGTGTCTGAAGTGTTAAATACACTATTATTGTTCTGCTGATTTATTATTATTTTTGAAATTCAGTGTCATGGTTATGTATTATCTCAAGTTATTATGGCTTTATTTGGAAATCTTAGAATAGTTTTCCGAATGTTTGGGTTTTTCTAAAAATTTAAGTGTCTGAAGACTGTAAGCTGTAAAGTACATACGTTTTGACGTAAAGGAATTATTAAAATTCTTCTTGGATATACGTTTAAATATTTTTTGAACAATTTTTAAAACAAAAATTGACGAGAAGTCATCTTCCCTACTTTAAAAAAAATATTGTCTGCAGGGATAATCCCTATTAACCCTAAGTTTTAAAGTGACATTCGTCAAGCAATCGTTTCCGAAAAGTCATAAGTCCACTAAGGGATTATCTCCATCCATCCAAGTATCAGATAATCAGATAATGGATAAATGCAATAAATTTTACTAGGGTACCTAGTAAAAAAACAAGAGTAACTGATATTTTTATTGGATATTTATTGTAATGACGTCCATAGTGGTGCTTTCTAGAACTTACTGGATGGACATAAACATACAATTTTGCGACAATACTTTTTCCATCAGTAACGAGTGGCTTCATGTCTATACAAACGGTTCTAACATGCCTGAAACTCTAATTCTAATGGGGAAGGATCCTACTGCGGGTTTTTCCAGGAATCTTCAGCTGTTGACAGGAACTGTAGTAACTTCGAAGGAGAAATATGTGCCGTCACTGAGGCGGCCAATAGTATGGAGGCGTTAAACTTACAACCAAGCAGTGTTGTGTTTCTTATAGACTCACAGGCTGCAATCTCTGCCCTCAGCAACCACAAACCCACTGAAAGCCTGAATACCTCGAACTGCCGCAAGAAATTAGCCAATCTTATTAACAGGGGCTGGAACGTCAGCCTACAGTGGGTCCCCAGCCACGTGGGCTTTCCCGGAAACGAGAAGTCGGATGAAATGCCCAAAAAAGGAGCAGAGAAGGAGCAACCTAAAACTCTCTAAATCCCTGAAGCGTCAAAATCCCAAATTGACATTACCATATCTAGGCTCACTAAGAATCTACTGGGAATCCACGGGCAAAATATGGGCAAACTTAGCGATTCCAGGCCACATACCTTGTCATCTGTAGAGAAATGAAGCTGTTGCAAGGTTCTGCCTTGAAACCGATCACGACTATCTACAGGCTCCCCTACACCGGCTTGGCATAGCCGAATCGGACGTGTGTTCACTCTGTTACACGGAAATTATAGTGGCAAGTCACCTGCTCACCTACCCCAAACTCAACTATGCTCTTGACGACATCATTGCTCGGTACTGGGAGGCTCGGCGTCAAATGGCCCAACTGCCACAGACGGGCGTTGGATAAAGTAGAAGTAAGTACTTTTTTAAACAGGTTACGCTATGAACCACCTCAAAGAGAATTAAATGATAACATACGATTTCATATATCAGCTGATTTTATGTTATACAGGTTATGTTTTAAAACAACTGCTTTAACATGTAGGTTATGTTACATTATTTATTGAACATTGTTGGGTAAAGGTTATTAAATAGTTTTGATCAGTTAATAGATAATTCAATTTTAATAAATCTCTAAACAAATAATTCAATATAACGATAATAATAATTTATGTATTACTAATCCAATTATTGAAATTAAAACATTTTTAGACGCGTCTGATGTAATGTTCTCCTTACGCAAAGTTTTTCTCAATTTAGTCGTAGCTATAAAAGTCTTTACTTCGGTCCTCACTTCTCCGAGTGCCACTACCTAATTTTATTCAATACTATTTTTGTATTTTTCAGTTTTCTATTATCATGTATATTAAATATAATAGTAATATATATTACTGCACTAATTGATTATTTTTTGCTTAGAAACAAAAGGTTTCAGTTATACATGCAACGCACATAACTTCCGGTTCTGTGTTGTTAGATACTACACGAGTTTATATAGCGTGTTACAATCACAGCATAGGGGAGGGAATATCTGAAATTTTTACACCGTAATAAAAACAGAGAGACATTTCCCAACGTAATAAAGGCTGAGAGAGAAATTTACCTCAACGATGAAGTCACAACCTATTTTTTAACCTAATTTTATAATTGTTTTAGAAATATTTCTGTGACAAACATGTTTTACAAAAATGGAACGATATTTCTTTAAAGAAGGAAGGCGCAAATACAGAATTCTTCACATTGCACAAATTGATAATCTGTGACATGGTACGTTTATGTCTACAAAATGTGCATAGTTTAGAGCAGTGGTTCCCACCAAAAAATGTTTTCAAGGAAACCCTCATCGGTCGCTATAGTGACAAAGCTCCCTCAAATTCTTAGTTAATTTATCGTAATTTATGGTTTACTTACCCTCTTACTTTAAGAGGGTCTCTTATATAGGATTATTCACATATGATTCACCCACAGTTTATAAAAGTATATTTAAAACGTCATTTGTTTTATTTAAAATACAAACAATTAGACTATCAACACGTTAAATTACGCAGTTCCTAGCAAAATTCATTTAATTTATGTATATTAATATTTCGTTTGGAACAAGGAGTTAAAGTAAAAACCAGTATCACAAGCCTGTTTTAATTGCGATAAACAGAGAAAACATTTTGATAAAAGTACAATAAGAATATTAATATTATTTAAAAATTATTATACAATGTATTTGCAATAAATCATAGCTTAAAAATGATTTCAGTGAAATGAGTTGAATCTGTCCTTTTAGTTCATAACTTCAGAAATTGTTGGTTCCAAACTTTACACTGTTACTACTGCATATAATGACGCCCCTTAATTATTTTTCATGAAGCACATAGCTGAGAATAGCTGCTGACATTGGATTTCAGTTGGAAGAGGTAGTATTACATTTATTGCATTATCGTTGCGACCTTTTTCTTCTACGTACTATCAACTAAAATTCTATGATGTTCTCGCCATTAAAAACATTTTTAATGTACCAATACTAATTAGGTCTGCCAGTTGATCTTGTCCCTCGTCTGAAAGACTCTTGATCTTTTGTATTTCAGAGAGGTAGAACGAATTTTTAATAAAACTCTCATTAGGATCTGGCTCAAGAAAGCATTCCCTGAAAGTGGCATCTGAACGTTGAAGGTGCTCAATTATGCTTTATTTTATTTGGTCTCTTAGGTTTTTATCTGAAGACTCCAAAAACACTTTTAATGTAGGATAATTTGTGAAAGATTATTTATTAACCCTTATTGCCCACAACTGACTTTTTTTTAACGTATTAAATAAAAATATTTTAATTTCAATGACATCTCACGGACCTCTAAGTAATATTCCGCGGATCACATGTTGCGAACCACTGGTTCAGAGGAATTAATTAGAACCACTGGTCTAGCGGAATCAATTAGAACCAATGGTTTAGAGGAATTAATTAGAACCACTGGTTTAGAGGAATTAATTAGAACCACTGGTTTAGAGGAATTAATTAGAAGCACTGGTTTAGAAGAATTAACTAGTCCCAATAGTGTGAGCGAAATATTTAATTTTTTGTCTATAGGTAAAAATTATTTTACTCTAAGTAATGCATTCAAAAGTGTTTCATTTTGATTCAAAATATTTTTATATATGTTTTATTACCATAATAAGCTTTGTCTATACAAGGCTTTTTCTGTAAAATAGTGACTTCAAATTATCTATTAGCTCTTTTGTAAAGTTTGCTCCTATCGATGTACAGTGTTTTCATAATGTCTTGATGCTAAGAAAAGGTTGTGGCGCATGATTGTTGTGTGATGTTATCCCTTGGGATTGTGCAGGGTTGGGATTGTAAAGATGTTTCACTTAGGCTTTCGATAAGCGCAAGGTTTGGGGAGGAATGGTTATTCAGTGTCGCTATCTTTAGAATTTCCTATACAAATTCGTCTTTTAACTATTTGACCGTGATAAAAACGTTTGGCGAAATGTTCAAATACACGATCTAAATCCTTTACAACAACATGAGTTGTGAAAGTATTTTTTTATGTTACAGAATTAGTTAGACGTATTTTTATATTTCATTTCGCTTAAGACGTTACTGTGTACTGTTATATTTTAAAGAATATAGTAAGTATGCTAACATTTAATGTAAGGCATCTTTAAATTAGACGGAGTAAAACATTTTCACGTAGAATGCTAGAAACAGGGTGAAATATTTATTTGTAAATTGGCTAGTAGCCGGATCAAAGATGTCCTTGTACAATGACAATAACAGGAATATTCAATCCTTGCAAGATTCACTTGTAGGATGGGAAAAAACAGCGTCAAATATTTCCTTGTTGGATGGGTAAAAACCAAGTAAAATATTTTTTTATAAGAACGATAAAAAAAAGGTAAATACTTCCTTGTAAGATAGCTAAAAAGAAAGTGAAATATTTCTTTTGTAGGATGACTATAGACAAAGTGTAATATTCCCTTGTAGGAAGGGTAAAATCAGCCTCAAATATTTCCTTGTAGGATGGCTAAAATTAGGTAAAATACATCTTTTCAGGAAAGCTAAAATATGCTCAAATATTTCCTTCTAGGTTGACTAAAAACCAGGTGAAATATTTCTTTGTAGGATACAAAGAAATATGCTCAAATATTTAAACGTATACTTTCAGGATTTAAACAATAGTTTATCGATTGATGATTCTAATAGAAAAAATCATTTTCTTTAACTAAGAAGACAATGAGACGTTTAGGCTATATAAAGTGAACACACGCAATAGGCTATGCTGACGTTTTACCCGTATGTAGATGAGCTATGTAAGGGAACTGTATGCAAATTTCAATAAAGGCAGTGTAAGTATTACATTAGGCTTATATGTTACTTCAAAGGGTTCGGCGAGGAACTCGCAACACCGCTGGGAGGGTTTAAGCAGAAGGAAACTAATTGTGAAGGAAAGGCATTTTTATTCCGTTACGTTGGTAAAATTAAAAAAGTAATTATTTTGTAAAGGTATTATATAACTTCTACATGCACTGTTACTGTGCCAACGAGCTGCAGAACAGAGCTAAATTATAGCAAAATGAATTCCCTGTCCCGTTTAATTTTTCATTTCAACGTTTGAAAAATAATCTCCAAACTGGGGATTGTATGAGTTTGGAAGTAAATTTTAATTGCGACATTCTGTATAACGCATAATCGGCTTGGATGTTAAATGAAAATACGAGAAAAATACAGGGCTAAGTAAAAATAAATACTTCTATTATTAAAATTTTAAACATTGTTTATATTTTAAGATTTTTATGATTTAATGTCTATCATTGTTTGGTCTGTAAGATATCCATATCTGTTTTCAGATATGATAACTCTAGTTATAAAAACAGATTCAAATTTACGGGTTCTTGTAGTTCAGAAGGCTATATTAATTATTGGTGAAAAGATGATAATCTTTGTTCCTTTTTCCAATTCCTTCTATTATTCTCACTCTACACACACACACACACACACACACATATATATATATATATATATATATATATATATATTATAAAGATTGTACAAATTTTCAATCGAACTACAGAACATTCGAACATACAGGTCTTTGTATGTAGGCCTTGTAAAAGATTTGTTCAAAATTCTAATATTTTTCTATGTTTCATTAAATTGTTCTTTATGTTTTATAAATTAAAATTTGAGATTTGCAAAACTAAAAACAAAATATACAAAAGTCATGGAAAAATATTAAAAAAATTTAAATACAACATTTTTTAAAAATTAAAAAGTTAGGCGTATAGCAATTTTGCATACCATGATTTAATTAACAACAACGTGTTTTATATTTGTTTAAATAAATGAAATATAAACCAAACAAAGCAAGAAACTACCGCCCCGAAAAATATATACCCTCTTAACGAGGCAGTAAAAAAGCTGTGTTCTCGAATTCGATTGTAATTTTATTGCAATGTTACAAAGAATCACACGGCGTCACGCTGTCGGTTGCGGACGGGGTTCTTATTTAATGACATAGGAGGTTTCCAGTTCTTTCAGCCAACTTGCACAATCCCTCAGCTCAGATCCTAACAGTGATCAGCCTTCTATTACAAGCAATACAGAAAGACATAAACACGCCTTGTGAAAAGAATGTTTACTTTTGCAAGAGTAAATCCACCGAAGAGACATAAATAAAACATAGGTTGGATAGGGTCGCTTTACTTCTCCCCCCTATGCTGGGGTTTTCTCTTAAGGAATATATTGCACGTAGTTTGAGTAAAATAGGTGATTCTGCAATACGCGTTACAGACAGAACTATTCCCCATATTATTTTCACTGAAAAAATATTTTATAATTTTTGAATTTATCCTTTGCTCTTGATTATTTCTTTAATTTTAAATTATCTTTCATTGGTGGTTTTTTAAACAATCTCTTATCTGTAATCTGGTGCCGTTTAAAATGAAAATTAGCATTTTCTACAAAACCGCCCTTAATTTTGTGAAAAACTGGTTTTTGTTAATAACTTATAGTGAAAAATTAACAAAAATTAAACAAATAAATTCGTAGTTGAGATAAAGTAACAGATCTACACAATTAAGGAAAAGTAAGAGGTAAATATTTTACACAAATCCTAAAGAGTAATAATGAAATCTATTCGAAATAAGCTTTCAAGTAATATCAAAGGCACCTATAAAGTTTTAATTTTGAAAATCGGAATATAATATATGCAACTGTTATTTAATGTATTATAATTATTATAATAAAATTCATAGCAACTTAAATTATTATATTTGTTACCTGATGCAAAATTATGAATAATAACCTCAATAAATAAAGCAACATAACATACGGTGTCAACATCTGTTCTACAACACAAACTAACACAAAATCAGCTGTTGTATGAAAGCAAATGCTATCACACGTTTTGAGCCAAACTAGTTGTATAGGTTGTGGCAGAATGGATTCCCTGATTTGAAGGGTGTATTGTAAAGAAACTAACCAATATAGCTAAAAAGGATTTGAATTTCTGAAAACTACATAAAATGCTATTTTATTTTCTTTGAGTTTTTGAAAATTATATCATCCAGGTGACGAGCATGGCGAGCGATGCATATATTGACTCGTTCGAAAAGAATGTCCATAAACTCTCATCTTAATAGGATATTTTCCGTTATTACACCAATGTCATCTGTAATGGCCTCCTTAAGAGCCTCCAAAGTTCTAGGTCACACTCTATAAACCTCAGCTTTGAGATAACCCCAAAGACAAAAGTCGCACGGGCACAAATCAGAGAAACGGGGGGGGGCAGGGAACAACCTCTCGTATAGGAATCAGGCGGCCTTTAAACTGTTCTTATATAAATTGGCGTAAACGACGGGCATTATTAGCCGTGGCCCCGTCCTGTTGAAACCAAAATGCCTGTGAGTTATGTTCCTCACTATACTCTTCCATTGTGGGGGGGGGGTAGAAATGTCCCCAGCATCTCACAATAGCGTACAGAGTTCACTGTAACAGTTGAACCTTGAAATTCAAAAAAGTAAACCCAGTAATGCCTATGGAGGATGCAGCGCTCCAAACGTTTACTTTGGGGCTATGAAGAAGTCTATCTTGTAGCTCACGAGGGTTTTCAGTCGCCCGGTAACTTAAATTCAGCTCATTTACTGACCTGGTATATAGGCCATATATAGAACTATACAGAATTACTAGAGCGAGACGCCGACCCGTAACGATTGTAGCTAGACGCCAAGACTTTCCCGCATATAAGCTACAATCCTGTCAAGAGCGCTACAAGAAATATTTAATAAAAAAAAATATATAACACATTTTGCTTGGCTTTCGCTAAACAGTCAAAAGTTTCCTGTCATGTATTTGAATATATTCCATCCTTATTTGCGTAAGTTTGGTATGTTCCAATAGATAAATACAATCTCAAACACGTTTAATATTAATTGATTCCATCTTCACTAGGCTACTAGCTTGTAGCTAAAAACATTTGTACATATATTAGTATGTTACACGTGGCTATAACACCACTTCCTTTAGTGATTGGAAAGCGAGATTAGGAAGTGTTTCAAGAGATTTGTCGCATTGTCAACACAGATCGTAACTGATCTCTTGGTTGTTTTAGGTTAGGGGGGGGGTGAAGCAATTAGGGATATTAGATGTATTTGTAAAGAGTATTGGGGGTCTTAATGTTAAACATTGTATGTGATGTATATTGTAATTGGGTGTTAACTAACGAACATTTGTTTTGGGAGGACAGATCTCCCGAAACGGCCGTTTTCAATAATAAAAACAGTGCGTACTACTATCAGCAAGTGTAAGATACTAACATACGTACAAGTGTTATACTTTTGGTATTACATTAAGTGGAATACGTGTAGAAAAAATCTATTTTGAAAAAAATATCTGGAGGATGGTACTTTAAACGAATACTGGTTATGGGCTACGGAAAATAAGAATTTGGTGTTAGTTTTATTGTTCTCTTGCTACCCACTGCTCTAAAGGCAAATTATTTAGCAAATATAAATTATTAAATTAACTCCAACAGTATGTATTCTAACAATAAGCTTGTTTCTTCTATTGTAAAAAAATCGTAATTTAGAACTCTGATTTTATTAATACAAACCCCAGCTTTCTAACAATCAAATACTGTGGAAAATTCAATTAAAAAATACCATTCTATTGGTTTTGTTAAAGGAAATGTTCCATAGTCTACTGTGTTATCATAATTGAGGCGCTTTTCATTATATTCTCTCGGCGTATTGACTGCACGAGAAAGCCGGACTATAGAAATATCTTCACCCTTTCACGGAGGGTTGAAGATTAACTCTGTCCATTGTTGCTGATCAGTTGTATTTCCTCCCTGAAGGGACTATCTCCTTTTCCAACTAAATCTTTTCAGCGGTTACGAGCAATTGTTAACAATATATAAATGTGTTTCGCAGAAGAGTGACGTAATGGAGTTGGAACAATAAATTGTGTGTTTTTGGAGGAAAATATTTTATAGTTTGCTTGGTATTCGTGGCGTCCGTGTAACTTAGGATGCTTCCATCCAACATAATAGAAAACATAAGGGAGTAACTGACGGTATAACATGCCGGACACGGAAAACTATAGGGTAACGATTTTTTTTAAAAAAATCTTGAAGATTTTATGTTTTAAAGTAGAAACATTTTTTAGGGTCTGAACAGAAATTTTTACGTTAATAAACTTCAATTTGGAGTCACACTGAAATCGCCATGCTGTAACACATCTATATATCTGGTATATACAACTATTTAAGCTTAAAGAATTTGATAACATATGATTACATACATTAACTGTCATAGGTTATATGGTATAACGTCGGTTCCAACACGAAGGTTATGTTACGTTATTGTCAAGATAAAATGATAGGGTTCCATATTATTCTATTAGTATATATATTATATTTAAGTAAAATTTTTTAGGCGTTTCTGTATTTAAATATTTAATATTACTGTATTTAATTCAATTTAATGATGATTAATTACACATTTCATTTCCAATTGTTCAAATGAAAATTTCCTTGCCGCGTCTGATACTTTATGAACAGATTTTAATTTTATTCGTTATATAAAGGTTTTCTAATGACTACATTCTTCTATCATTACTAGACTTTAATAAAACCGCAATTAAGTAATCATTTCTGTCGACTAGTCCCACCGACCGATATTTTATGTTGTTATTTTATTTTATAAACATTTATATTGAAATATTTTATGAATTGGTTCAAAAATTTAAAAAAATTCTTAATTAGGAAAAGTTTACATAACTCGATTTCACAGAGTTTTTTGCTTATGACCTATTTTTTTTATCAGTTAATATTTTTAATAAACATATTCAATACATATATAGATAAACTTGTAGTTTTTCTTCATAAAACTAAATTCCACATTGCCGAGGCATTATATACTAAATTCATTACTATCAGACTGTTGAAATTAACTTCAATTTGCATTAGTCCATTTTTTAAAGTAGATCTACTAATTTATTTGATTTTCAATTCCTTCTAATAGTTCACAATCTCTCAATATATATCTTTTTCAAATCGTTAATAAAATAATTTTAAATTCATCAACTCAAATTCAAATACATTTCTTTAAAGATTTAGTGGATAATAATTTATTGACGTTACTATAAATATTTTATTCTTTAATTACACTCAAAAAAGTTGATGTCCTTAATCTGGATTTGTACTGTATGACTACGTGTTTGAAATCCAGAACACCTTGCGTTGAGCTAACTTTCCAATATGAAGGGCAAGATTTTAACAAAAACTGTTTGAGGATTGCAAACGATGAGAATTTTGCTGTAATAATGATCGCCACTTGGACGAGACATTTTACCGCCTAATATGGATATTCGGTCATGCGCACATATTCAAATTAATTTAATAATTTATTAATAAGTAATTAAATTGATTCTTTGTTGGAATAGTATTAAAATTGTCTAAGTAGGAACAGTATTTTATTATTTTTTTTTAATACTTGTTTTCAATGGAGGTTAAATTACTCCACAACTGTGGTAATATACGGATGAAAGAGACGTGGTAATGAATTGCACTTAGGTTGTCCCACTTTTTTTAGAAACAATTATTGCTAATTCCAGGCAATACTAAATATATGAGGCCTGGTTTAATGAGGCGCGTCTATAAATAAATAGGAAGAGGCTTGAAAAATTGACAAATTATTTGTAAAAACGAATTATACGTAGAGAAATATAGGGTTCGGCAATAAAACCTCCCATTTTTGAAGACACCATTGTGCGAGTCGTAGTGGTAGCACTGATGTGCTGTATTGTTTGAAAGGGGTTTACTTGCCATTTTCAGTGTGCATAATGTCTTGGCTTGGTGAGCATTGCGCGTTTGTTGTAAAAGAGTTTATTAGTAACGGTGGTTCTGTGATTGCTACTCAGCGAGCGTTTCGTATTTGATACGAACTTGACCAACATGACTGTGTTCCTTATAGGAAAACTATTCAACTATGGTGGTCAAATTTTAGAAAAACAGACTCAACAATAAAAATAAAACCTATTCGTCGACCTCGGACTGCAACAACGCTGGAAAATATGCCGCGTATGAGAACGTCCGTCCAACAACCCCAAGGCGTTCAGCACTTAAACATTCAGCAACCATTGGATTTTCCGATAGGAGTGTAAGAAGAATTCTCCATAGAGAGCTTAATATGTACCCATTCAAAATGATGGTTACACAGCAATTAATTGAGAACGATTTTGAAACGCAGAGCTGTGCGTGATGAAATTCTTCAGACCATTCCACCTGATGCTTTGTTTATTTCTTCGGATGAGGCCCACTTCCACTTATTAGGTACTGTAAACAAACAGAATTTTGGCTACTGGGATGCAGAGAACCCTCGGGAACTTTATCAGCGGCCACTACAAAGTCCTCATGTGAACGTTTAGTGGGCCATTGGCTGGATATTCTGTGTGGGTACCGTATACTTTCGAAGGTGGCCAAACGGTAACGGTTAATTCGAATCGTTAATGTGACATGGTAGAGACCTTCCTCCGACCTCGTCTAAAGCAGTTCGTTGTAGACCATAAAGAGCAAGAAGTTTGGTTACAGCAAGACAGAGCCATTGCTCACACTTATCGGCGTTATATGGGAATGTTGATGGAGATGGTTCTTGGCCGGCTTCTCTCTTTGCGAGATGGCATTGCCTGGTCCATAAGGTCGCCTGATTCATCGCCATATGATTTCTTTGTTTGGGGACACTTAAAGACTGAAGTGTACAAACATCGTCCCACAAATCTGCAAGTACGTAATGAGGCAATCACCCAGGAATTGGCAGCCATTTGAAGAGAAATTACACAAAATCTATGAAGAACTCCCGGGAATGACTTCGACAGTGTATCAAAAATGGAGTTCGTCATTTAACAGATATAATTTTTAAAACGAAGTAAAGTAAAATGACATAGTATTCATTGTTCACAAATAAAGATAAATTTTCTATATCTGTTTTATTTTCTTTTTAACTCTTTTTTTAAAATTAGGGAGGTTTTATTGTCGGGCCCTGGCAATAATTGTTCATATAGCGCGAATAAGAATACAAAACTATCCAATATAATGGTACCGTATATGGTAAATGTTTCCATTTGTTAAAATAAAAGTGGTCTTAAAATGAAGATGAATTCAAAATAATTTACCATGCAATCTGGCAAAATAAAAACAAGTAACATAACAAAAACTTTAATTCAAGTCTGCTTAGGTAAATAAAAATAATTATCTAGCTATTTTTTAATAAATAATTACAATTAACATAAATAAAGTAACATAACCTATGCGTTAAAACAGCTGATAGATCACTTAACCTATATCATAAACGCAAAAGTTTTATGAAATCATATGTTATCACTTATTTTAAGCCAGACTAAATATCTATATTGCATAGCTTGCCCGTTTTGTAAAAAGCTTTTCTCCCTTATAAAACTAAAACATTTTTTTTCAATTGAATATACGCATTAACATTTGAAAGAAACTGTTATCATAAAAAGTCATCCGCTACAATTAAAAATTGTTTCCCCTAACTTAAGTGGACGAATAAAAAGTATTAACGACTGAAGATTTAAACAAGATATAAAAAGTATAAGGGGAGAATGATCTAATAGAAATAACTGAATAACATAAATGAACAGCGTATTGCACAGCGTTCTCATAGAGCCAGGTATAAGTAATTAAACTTGAATCAATTGAAGTAAATTAAAAACAAAATATACAACCGACATTACAAAATAAAATAAAAACAAAGGGAGCGGAAATGAAAGGCAGGATATTATTCTGTTTAGGTCGCAACAGAGATGCAACTGCACTTCACAACTGTGAGTTGCGTTATTACTATCTGTTTTAGTTGCATTATTTCTATGAAGCCTTCTCTATAAAACCAGACTGAAATAAATGTTTACTTTGTTCATGTTATATTAAGGTATCACATATTTATAATGTGCACATACAAAACGTGAACTTTAAGGACTAATAGAAGTCCATTATTCTTTCATTTAAATAATTGGTTCTTCATTTCAATATCAGTGGGAAATATTCCTGCATTAGAAAGAAAATCCATTTATATTTACACAAAAGAACATTTCTAAATATGGAGCACATTCCAATACTCCGAATGCAGTAAAAGGTCTTTGAAATGGCCTCCCATTTACGATCAATGGCGGCAGAGTATTCAAGGCTCTCTGTCCCGACACTCGCATTTAGAAATTCTGACGTTTCTATTGTATCGAAGTAAACACTTTGCAGGGTTCTTACTTACTAAATGTTTTTAAATAAAAACTGAAAACTTCGATTATTATTAGTAAAATAAATACATCTAACTCACAACACACACACACAACACACGCACGCACACATAAACGGACGCACACACACACACACACTGCAATGAGTAGTTTGCCCTTGCAATTTACAGAAATTAAAATTGTTATAAGTTTGAATTTCACGAAGTAAATTGTAAATAGAAAATGTTAAAATTTGTGTATTAAATTTTAAGTAAAGCAAAGCATATAATTACAGAGTTGAAAAATCAATATTTTATAGACGGAAATAAAAACGTAGCTAACAAATAAATTTGACTAATCGGGAGTGTAGCACAGACAATTAGGTGCAAGAAAATAACTAAAAAATGTAGCTAGTGAACCAGACCACCTACAACCATAATTGGCATTCCTAAATAACGAGTAAAGTGTAAAGAAATCAATAGTGCAATAATAAACCAACTTTACCAATATACAACTTTATTAAGGAAAAAAGTAGAGCAAAATATATAAATTGGACATTTAGTAATTAAAATAACGATAAGGGGCTGAGGGGCAAGATGATTAATGCAACTGAACACAGACTTCGACAAGAAAACAAACCGATAAAGTCTTATGACGAAGCGGCTAGAGGAGGAAGTTATGATGAGGCCAATATAAACGGTAACACACGGCTTTATTGAGGAGTCCGAAAAAATAAAATTTTAAGAAGTGCCGAAGGAAACTATGCCGCTTGTTCTACAGGAACATTTCTATCGCAATTTTTATAACGCCAGTTATAAATCGCGATTCGGCAATCGGTACTTCCATTTCGTAGAAATGTAACCCTATCGCTGTCCGAAAATTCCAAGGGATCCAAGGAGGAGAAAGAAGACATTCGCTACAACTAGGTTCAAGGACCAGGAACCGGGGATGACAGGAAGTGACAACTTTCAGATAATTTTTTACAGTCATATTTATTAGTTTAAATTTTAATAAACCTTTCAGAAATAACTAGTTTAACTTTTTCATTAATAACGAAATAAACAATCCCTTCACTCTTAATAAACTTGTGACATAGATTTTAAAAAGTAAAACATTTTTCTAATACGTTATTATAAATTTCGTGAATTGGTAATTAAAAGAATTAAGTAAGTTTTTCAAAACGGAAATATTTTAGAAGTAAATTATTTAAATTTCATTTTAAAGTCTCTAGACCAGCCTAATCAGGAACCAACAAAAGAATGAATAATTATATTTATTAGAATGGTTTCGACTATAAACTTGGTCATTTTCAATAAGATCAAACCAGAAAAATTTTATTATAAAAGTTTGAATAATTTAGAAAATTAAATATTATAAATAATTTCATGTAATAGTAGTAAATGATTTTTAAATAATTATTTATATCACATAACGTTATATTACCACTTAGGCTAAATTAATTCCAGATAGAGAATTTATAAAAGGAATCAAAATATGATATACTATGAAATTTAAAAAAAATCCTAATTTAATTTTCTTGGAATAAATATTAAATTCATCATATAAATTAAATATATGTAAACAGTTTTATTTAATTAAATATACACAATATCAAGAGCACAGTGGTACAATATATTACAATAAAAATATTGAAAAGAACCCCAATACCACAAAAATAATCAAAAATAACAAATAAGACAAGTTACTTAAGATTAAACCCTCTGTACATTTCGATGACCATGTCATCATCATCAGAGGGTCTAGTTACAAAACACAATCTAGCACACAAGAAGTTACAAACTAGAATGATACCAATCGTTCTCCGCGGTCTCTATATATAGGCGTGAGGTAAGCTCCGCCCCCTCTCCGCCCTCGACCGACAAATAACGATCGGCCATCAGGAACCAAATAGGTTATGTCATAAATTACATTATAATAATACATATGTAATAAAAACTACAGCAATAACAATTAATAAACTAAAAGTAATTAGATTAAAACATCGTAATTTGAAGAAAGCTATTTAAGTAAAGTATATAATGGTGAGTAAGGAATAGGTCCTTTATCTGCATTCATTAATTTACAATTTGATTTGACTATAAAAACACTTTCATAACTATTAAGTAACTTTTTTGAGTTTATACATTTAGCTAAAATAACATCTTAGAGGGTTTAATCTTAAGTAACTTGTCTTATTTGTTATTTTTGATTATTTTTGTGGTATTGGGGTTCTTTTCAATATTTTTATTGTAATTAATTAAATATGTATTTATAAATATTGTTTGCATATTGATAAAAGCAGGAGAAATTATTAAGTGTAAAATTATACTAAATTTTGCTATTTTCTTTTATCATTAAAATTAATATACAAAATCTTCTTTGTTTATTTCAAAATATCCTGGGTTATAATATAAATTAAAACCTAAAGTTTTTTCCAACGATTAAATTAAATGTTGCAAAGTTAAATATAAAGAGAATTTAAATTCATACTACAAGAAATTCAATAAAATAAAAGGCTAATGTTACAACAGGAGAGTTACTATTGAAAGTAAATTATTTTAAATATTTGAGATATATCAAAAGACAGTTGGCTTTTAAACCTCATAGCCAGGTCGGCGTGTCGTTGCATGGGTTTTAGTGCATATAAAACAGTAGGCAGGTTGTTAAGCGTTGTGCAGAGTAGCCCACGCGCAAAGAGGGAAAGGTTCGTTGCAACACACACCCATGCGCACACACCCACCCACACACACACACACACACACTCGCGCGCACACACACGCTCGCGCGCACACACACACACACACACACACACATACACACACACACCCACCCACACACACACGCACACACAAACACACACACACACACGCACACACACACACACAAGCACACACACACACACACACACACACACGCACACACACGCACACACGCACACATACATACACACACACACAGACACACACAAATAATATCGTGATTATTATGGTTTTTGTTAAATATTATTATTAAATAAAAAAGGTTACAGTTAACTATTTAATGCATAGTCTTATGCTTTTTTTGGTTAACTAACATTCCTATATTTCTATTTTGTGCGGACTTGATGTGATGGCGTTTAAACGCCTTTGATTTTATATAGTATTTAATTTGATTTACATTCGTGCTATTACTGCTGTTGTTTAAAATTGTGACATTGTGTAATGTGTTTGTGTGGTTTTTTATATTTTACTCCTGAAGAGGATACCAAGTGTGTCGAAACCCTGAACTATTTAATAAAAACGATTTGATCACAAGTGGTTGCATATATTTAGGCATTGTATAACCTATTTATTTCAAGTACAGGCGTAAATGTTATAAATTATATATAATTATTGTTATTATTTTTTTAATTGATTTACATTTTTCAATGTTTGTGATTGTGCCTCTGTTTAATCCCTTCTCCTAGTCGTTTTTATCGTTTGTATTTTATTATAACTTTTTAAATATGCTAGGATGATAATTTTTACATTTATTAGCTCCGAGTAAAGCAAATAATTGTTGCGTATGTCCTAATTATACAAAGGTATGAATACATTCTAAATACACCTACTGACCCATATTACACACTTACTCAAAGTTTACATATAGTATAAGACTAGGAAAACAATAACCGTATCTAGAGAGGAGAACTAAATATACCAGCAACGTTATTCATGTAAGAGGGAGAGCCATAGCATTAACAGTAATAAAATACTATATACACATACTGCAAGTACATGTTACCATACCGAAACGCGTCAAGTAAAATATTAATAAAACTAGCCATGTCCTAATATTTATTTAAATGCAATGTAACAATGTTTCCAATTAAGTTATTTGTTGATTTTCTCATACATTTCTTAGCTATTATAAATTTCAGACAATCTTTAGGCTCTGCTGACTTCCGCATCTAGTGGGTATTTTCACGAGGTTTATATATTAGATATTATATTTCTTTTATATGTCATGTTCCATTGAATGATGTTATATATCTAGCAGAAATGCGTTAATTGTTATTTCTTATCTAAGTAACAGTTACTAGATCAACATTTCTTTTTATAATAACTTGAAACTTGAATCAGTTTTGACTATATTAATAAATCTTTACGTTTTATTTACATTTAAAGATCTGTTCCGTGTTAAAAACTTTACAAAATGGGGTTCATTGAAATTTATTTTAAGTGTGTTTTTCACCTGTAATTTATGGTCATAAATTCTGCCTTTCTGTCGTGACTGGTGTCAATTTAATCATCCCAAGAGGTGTAATTTGCATTTGCAACTTAATAAACCCAGAGTGACAGCCTGGCTTTAAACTAAATAACACCTGCATGGAGAATTTATAAATATTTATTTTTTTAAAAAAGTCTGACGCAGAGTAATTCTTTTAAATCTCTTGATGACGACAGTTCACGCGAATAACAAAGTGAAACTCAAGTAGAAGAGACCGTATTGACAGAAAGGAGAACGTAGCCGTCGTCTTCAATAAAATTATTTTTAAAGGAAAAGTAAAATCCATTTTATCTTGGTAAAAACTTACAATATATAGGCTACAATGAAAGATACAACAGGCTGGTATTTCTAGATAAATGTCTAGGTTGTAAAGCTTTTTAGTAGTTTAATTGTTTGATTTATAATTGTAAAAGACACGTCAAATGATCGGAAACTCAGTGTATAGAAAATGGACAGTGTCTTGCCACTGTCCTCAGTCAGGCAAGACAAAAAGGAGGTATAGTGGCCCCTAAGGATATATAGGATCTGTCAAATGATAATGGCTGCGGATAGGGTAATGGGAAACAGGTCTTTTGGTATTGAACTGAGATTCAAGAGGGGCATTTCCAAACGGAAAATCTCTTATTTGGATGGAACTGATAAGGGTTATTTAATTTTATGGAGTCACAGCTGATTAAATTAAATATCTAGATAGAAAGAACTTACAGCTGATAAGGCGACTTAAAACTAGAGTAGCCCTACTTGTGACTGAGGATAACAACTGAACATAAAGAGTTTAAGCAAATAAATTGATGCTAACAAATTTGCCTAAAAACTAGATACAAAGGAACTTAATGCTACGCTATGATGCTATGAAGGAAGGTGCGGGAAGGAAAGGAAAATACGTAGATTACAAATGTCATGGAAGATCCAGTAGTTTCCTGGGTAATGGCCTAAAGGTAGGAGGAGGCCCATTAGAGAGGCGAATTACCAAGAGTCCGGATTTGAGGATGGGCTGAAGTTTCGAGCTTTTGAAAGAGCTTCACTCGAGAGAGAGAGAGAGAGAGAGAGAGAGAGAGAGAGAGAGAGAGAACGGATGGATTCTGCAACGTTAGAGTCTGTGATGATATTTTGATTGGAGATATTGGAGACGAACCAGGAAGATTGGGATATGTTTCTCAGAGCTGCATTAGCTGCGAGAGGAAGGACTCAAGGACGAATAAGCACAAATTGGCCAACAGACGGAAGTAGCGTATGTGACAACAGATATTAACGTCAGATAGAGAATGTTTTTTAAGAGGTGCGTCATGAGAGAAAAGGGAAGCACTTAAAACTGGGGGCCTACCCTGTTTCAAGGTAGGAGAGACTTGGGGATAGATGGAGAGACTAGTGTCAAAGATGATGCCAAGATATTCGACAGAGGA
>JBAIZL010000004.1:165582231-165604731 GCA_036971475.1 Prosapia bicincta
TCGCTAAAATACGTACTTATTCATTGACATTGATTAAAAAGTCGTTTGTATTAAGGCTTGGAATACAGCACTACCTACGTCATTCGAGTAGAACGAGCCGGAAACTAAAGTTTTCGTTTCCATGGTCATTTACTACTTACAAAAATATTATTGTTTTTTCAATATCTTAAAATAATAAATTCTAATGAAATTACAAATTGAATAGAATACATATGTTTTACAAAAAACTAAAACAGTTAAGCTATGAATACAAATATATACACTGTCAGAATGAAAAATTAAACAAAAAGAGCTTTACTCCAACATTCTGTTTGAAATGCACAAAACGCACTCTACCGTAGCAAAAATTAGCAACAGGAACTTGTGATCGTCTATTTTCTTCCTATCGTCCTAAATAAAGCGCTTGTGAAACATAATTAAATGTGTGGTTTGTCGTTTTCATTTTTTAGTAATTCCATTATCGAAATATTTGGCAGCTTTTTAAAAAAATGATCTTTTTTTAATGTTGAAATAAAACCTAAATACATTTTCGTCTCAATTTATGTATTATCTATAGAACATTATTGCTTATGGAAATTTGACGTTTAATACATATTTTCTGTTTTGCAGTGTTATTTTGTGCAATAGGTTATTGTAGCTATTATGTTAATACAATATTGTTAATTGTACAACATACATGCGTTTTTATTGTAATTTCATTTTAACACAAAAAGGCTAATCGCAAATTTATTTTAAATTGATTTTTGTCCATACAATTGTGTTCTAATAAATTAATATAAAATCCGTCTAAACAATTTGTGTCGGTTCCATACAAAACTCCTTTTGGGTTTCTGTATAGTTTCGAAAGCAGACACTATAAAAAAGAATTTTAAGTTAATTACACAACATAACATCAACCAAGCATCGCCTATGAAATCATTTGTTAAAATCTTCTGCGATGAAAGATCAGCTGATTTGTCTCACGCATGAGTGCATAGCTAATGATTGATGCAACAGGTGATAAGAAGATTTTGGGGCTAGATTCTGTGCGTAACAGCTGCATACTCATCCCTGCCTACGTATAACTACATTTATGTCAGATCATGATACAAATATTAACAAACCATATATATATATATATATATATATATATATATATATATATATACATTCTATACCTTTAAAAACAACCAAACAAAAATGCTAGGCAATTTTTAATTAAAATATTTTTGAATAGTCTGAAACATGTTGAACTTTGCTATCGGTAGGATTTACACCATCTTTACTTACAACCCTTCTGGCGTAACCGATATGCTAAATACCCAATTTAAATGATAAATACTGATATAAACCTCCAATGTAAATATATTAGATAAGAACTGTAATGTAACAATTTTAGAAAATATATTTATTATAATGTTCTAACGAAATAATTTTATAAAACTGAACAGCCCTTTAAAAACATAAGTTATAAGATCAAAGCATTACATGATAGGGTTATATTATTATGGTACACCAGAAGTTCAATCACAATGAGAAATCGGATATAAATCTGTTACAAAAGCGTGTTGAGGGATAGTTTCTGTACCCCCTCCTAGGTAGCGTGACTGTAAAGCATGTAACACTAAATTATTGAACAAGCTTGGGCCTACTTTGATGTTTGTATATTTTCACAGAATCTTTGTAAATCGATTGATAAAATCGATTTATAAAAAAGTTTATTTGTACTTTATTGGATTACTTTTATGTGTAAAGCATATTATTACATTCAAAGACATCGCAAGGCATTCTATTTTCACTCTTTATATTGTAGTTTGTAATATTTCTTAATTAGAGCATGCTAACACTCTCATCAGATGGTGTTCTGCTAAATCTGGAGGATAAAATTTTATCAATAAAAGCTGATTTCTCAATATTATCGATGCATTCGATTTATTCTGATATCGTCGATCTCAATAATAAGGGTCTAATATATAACTTCGAAGGTAGTGTCTATTAAAATTATATGTAATTCAACATCTCTCTCTCTCTCTCTCTCTCTCTCTCTCTCTCTCTTCCATAAACTTATTTTTTTATGTAAATGCAATATGTATTCTTGTGTATTATTAAAGAACTAAGTCAACATACAATTACAAGAGTTATAATTGAATTTACAATTCAAAGCTTTTCGTTGGCCAACGAACAGCTTTGAATTGAAAATTCAATTATAATTCTTGTATTTGTATTTTGACTTAGTCTTATATATATATATATATATATATATATATATATATATATATATATATATATACGTCTTTTGTCTTTTAATTCATATAAAATATAAATGTTTTATGAAATAGTTTAATGAAACAGCTTTGTGGATTCATCAAAGTAAACAAAATAATAGAAGAACCAAACGGAAGAACTCAGCAGAGAGAAATAATAAGAAAACATAAAATAATAATATTTAAAAAAAGGCTTTTTTCTTTATGCCTAATATATTTCTTTAGGGACATTCGCTTTCGACGCTTATATCATTATTCCATACTTTAATAGAGGCAGTTCCTTTCCTAGTGCGAGTTTGACTTTAACAGGTATGGGTTCTGGTTAACCGCGTAGCATTAATCCGAAAGGAAACAATGACGTTCCCGTAGATCTTATACATTGATCAAACATTTGCCTGTTCGATCGCACCGCATTAGAATCCGCGATACGGGAGCATTAGCGGCCACCGGTTCTCGTTACTGTCGTACTGCCGTTAATTGTTAATCTGTATCATAGATGATACATTAACTGCATTTAGCTACACTGGCGGTTATTCATTGTAAGTGTTTACATTTTTGCTAACACCTTTTCTTTGATAGAGGTGTGAGTGGTTTCTTTGTTTGACGCACACAACGCGCATGCGCGCGCACATACACAATATATATATATACACACACACACACACACAACAGTTTCAACTTTATGGGAAGTACGAACTTCATATACCTTGTCTCACTATTTAACTGCGAAAATAAAATTATGTCAAAATCATCAAGGGGAATCGTTGTATGAAAGCGTGCATATTATTGCAAACCCAATGGTATTCCAAATACAGATCCGAGAAACAAAGCTCTCAAGGTGCAAAAGAATGGGTTTATGACAATCTAGGACCGTGTGCAGAGTCTGAGGTTCCGGTCCTCAGTTAAGGCCAACCGAGAGCGTATAAAAGGTCGAATGTACTGCCTGGTCCAAACTAATCAGACAGGGTATTGAACGTATGTAAATTTGGCCGTTCGGAAAGTTCTATTGGTCCCGGAAAAGCTGTTCGGGAAAGTCCCGAAAAGTTCTATTGGTTCGGAGTAGTTCCGGAAAAGCTGTCGTTCAGGTTGGATTTCGTATCGTCCCAGGGGCATGACGGTTAGCAGTTCAGGTCTTACAGTAAAACCAAAAGCTTTGCATACCGGTATTACGAGTTTCGGCACCCCCCCCCCCCCCGTTTGATGCTAGTCAACCGGGCTGGAGTCACGAGTTTGAAGTTGGATTCGTGGGGGCGGCTTCGTTACCTAACTGGAGATACTTTCACAAGAAGGATCTACCTTTGTGATCTTTGACTCAGAGGTTGAGTCTGATGACAGGTATTCTTTGTCACCATTTTTTTTCACTGTTTTTCACTCAGTTTCTTACTCCTCTGGACTTTTTCATAACACACTATCGCATATTTAGAGAACAAACTGTATAAAACTCTAGTAGGCCCCGTATGGAGCAGAGACGGGATTTATCTGTGCAGGAAAATAGTCAAGAGAATCTACGGTCCAAAACTCGTCTATGTAATATGGAAGATGAAAGCTAATGAAGTAACTTCGATATTGGGTATCTCGTATAATGTATTGTGTTGTTAAACACAATAAATTGAACATACATACTAAGATAGGCTGTACATAGTGATACAGATGAGCACAGAGAAAGAGTTTGGAGGTAGCATTTAACGCGGAAAGAAGAAAAGAAAACCTTGGACCTGATGGTAGGTGGAGTAGGAGAGGTGTTATTATACTGTGAGCCATATATTTGTAGGAGGCTACCCGAGAGAAAGATATTTGTAGGAGAAAGAGCAAGCCGAGTAACTTTTGTTTGTGCAGGAGGTCAGAGGCAATGGGAAGTGGATTAGGAGAGGTGCCATTACACTGGGAGCCAAAAATTTGTAGGAGGCTACCAGAAGAAGAACAAGCTGAGTAGCTCTTGTTCGAACAGGAGGTCAAGGTCAGTGGGAGGTGGAGTAGGAGAGGTGCCATTACCCTGGTAGTCAAAAACAGGAAAGAGGCTACCAGGAGAAGAGCAAAAGGAGTTACTCTTGTTTGTACAGGAGGTCAAGGGGCAACGCTGACCTGTAGACCCGTATAGTAATTCACTAACTATTCCTTTTTACTAAATAATTTAATCACACTAACTATTCATTCTTATTAATTAATTTATCCAGTTTACATGTGTTTATTTTGTTTCAGGTAAATTTGATGGTGTATTTAAACAGTCTCTGCACTACAAAAGGTAATTTATACAAGGCATTCTAAATACCCATTTACAGTATTAAAAATAACACAATTTATTTTGGATATCTCATACTTGCTGCATTTTTCTGTCACGATATATTGTAGTTATAATATAAGTTTTTACGCCAATACGTAAAATAATATCGTATGATAAATCAAATGAAAAAAAATTACGAAGAAACCCATGATGTGTCCAATCTTATGGATATTAGGTTTTCTATAGAAATATTATTATATGATCTACATAATGTAATAAAATTTAATACCGCAAACTGGCACCACAGAAGTAGATGTATCAAGTATAATGAAACTATTAATGGTAGATTGTAACTAAAATACAGTTTCAAAGTAGTTACTATGAATAGAGTTGTTAAAAAATATTATAAATTAATAATTAATAGTTCACACTGACATGAAATTAATAATTTATTGAGTCAAATGTGTTTAAATGGCAATGAAAATATCAACACTAAGTTATAGCAAGTGTAATTTAGATTTTTTTAGTCGTTATAATTCACTGATGGTGGTGATAACATCATTGAAACGAGTTATATCGATAGATTATTAGTTATGAGTTAATTTCCATTGTGCGTCAATTATATATTTCGTGTACAAGCTAATTTGATACAGTGTTCTTTAAATATTTATCTAGTTTTATATAGCATATGAACAATTTAAAAAAAAACAAATTCCTACATGAGTAAAATAAAATTGAGTTACATTATTAAAGAATTACGATTAATATAGATAAAGAAACATAAGCTATGCCTTATAACAGCTGTTCTACCAAATAACCTATAGGCCTAACACAAAATCACGTGTTTTATGAAATGATATATTATTACATATTTTAAGCCAAATGGGTCGAAATAACTATATTGCAAACTCTGTTCCTTTTGTGAAACGTTTGTCTCCTGTATAAAGCTAAAATTAATTAATTAAATTTAATTAATAAAAATTATATCAAGTGTCAAACACATTACAAGTTAAAAAAAAGAAAATTAAACTCAATTTGAGTAGACGAATAAAAAGTATTTTATTAACGATTATGAAAAATTAAAATTTTGTTTGAATGGAGGCAACATTAATGCTAACATTGAACTTTGTTGAGCAAACGCAATAGTTTTAAAGCGCCTGTACGTCCTTCTGAACAGAGTCACGAGGTCCTGAAATCCCAACAATACCCTGGACAACAGCAGCATACGCCAGTTGGAAATCGTGACCCAAACTATATAGAAACTGTTTATAGTCATAACGCGACCTGGTATAACCTATGCATTAAAGATTAGAAACACTGTCACCGTAGCGTGTTCGCGAACGGTTTTATGCGTACATATCTATTTACTCAAACCAACTAAAATATTAAAGCAGGCTCTCTATGAATAGCTTATCTGGAATGGGTCTATCGGAATAACGAGAGGAACGACCTTGCCCAGTGGAAACGTGAATGGCATAATAAACAACGAAATCACGCTAACGGAAATTACAGTGGTTTCTGGCAGTTATTCAAACGTAATAATTGGAAATGTAATAAAAACATTAGTTTTGCAAATATTATGAGACATGACATTTGCCTGTTACCGTATTTTAATACGAGCAGTATATTGTTATCTCGTATATTGGTGTATCTTGAAACGTTCCACTAAATCTTGAATTTTGTCATTTATTAATGGTAAAAGTTGGAAATGTTCTGTGATTGTCGTTTATTTCGAACTTTTGGCATCATAAATCTTAGATTTACCTCAGGCTTTCGGTAAATGTTAACTAGCCTTACCTCAATAGTCTCGCCACTAGTAAAAAAAAACTAATTAGGAAATATTTTTAAATAAATAAAACCTTAAAACAATAAATAACAAATTTTATTTGTGGTGTAGAGGTTTTATTTATTTAAAAATAAACATTACGCCACAGTTGCTTCATACAGGAATTACAGTTGCTTATAATTAGGAAATATCATTGTTTTATTCCCGAAACCACCATTTATCTATATTCATTGGTAAATCCTAGAATATCCAAAACTCTAATTTTTAAAGCCCAAAAAACCATCTATTAATTAATTTCTTTTATTTATGCAAGTGATTTTATAGTAGCATATACATTTTTATACCATATAATGTTGAAAAAAGTCAGAATAGATAAATTAGAACCATGCCAGAAACACATTTTGAAATATGTGAACAACTGGAACAACAGAAAAAGTGGCCAGAAGTAATAAACTTTATATTTTAGGTATTATAATACCTACCTGTTCAAAATTTTATGCAATGAAACTTTATAGTGTAAATATTTAGAATCAAGTTTTATACACACTCTCTCTCTCTCTCTCTCTCTCTCTCTCTCTCTCTCTCAGTTAATTTCAACTAATATAGTGAGTGGCTATATTGTTCATAACTGTTAGCACAATTATCTTGTTGAAAAGATACATATTAGCACGAGCAATCATAACATACATAATATCTTACCATGTGCTGTTATTAACAGATGATCCAGATTGCGCCGTGCAAAATATGATCCTGCTTAATTTTACCATCTTATATTCTCCTGTATTATATTTAAGCAGCATCTGCCAGTAGAACATGTCCCTGGACTTTGATTAAAAAACCAACTATCTTTTAGTACAGCTAAAATACTTTAAAAGAATTTACTCTCAGGAGGAAACTCTCTTGTTGTGACACTAGGCTTTTGCATTTATTATTTTATGTATATAAATACCCTTGATATAACTTTGCAACCATTAATTTAATAGTTCGAAAAAACTGTAAGTTTTTATTTATTTACTAACACAGGATCTTGAAAAAAAAATTAAAGAATTTGTACCTTAATTTTAATGATAAAAAAAAAATAAACATCAAAAAATTATAAACTTTATGATTTCTACTGCCTTTATTATGCAGAAAATAGTTTAACACTACATATTTGATTGAATTAAATTTTTACATATATTTAATTTATATTATGAATTTAAACATTGAATCCTAAAAACTAAATACAATTTTATTTCGAATTTTCACAGTGTATCATACGTTAGTTACTTCCATAACTTTTAATCCTTGAATTAATTTTTCTCAAGTGTTAATATCACATTTTGTTATAATAATACTTATTTGATAACTTGAAAATCATTTACCAATATTACATGAAATTATTACTCATATTTATTATTTTAAATTATTCAAACCTATGCAACACTTCTCTTATTAAAAAACAACAAGTTTATAGTAGAAATCACTCTAATAAGTTTAACTAAATATTCTTTTGCTGGTTTCATCATGATTAAAGCCAGTCTCGAGACTTTAATATGAAATTTGTATAATTTACAGGTAAAAACTTGCCTTTTTGGAAAACTGACTAATTTAATCTGATTTTAATGATTTTATAAGAAAAATCTTTTACTTTTTAAAAATACTTCACAATTTTATTTATAGTGAAGCCATTTTTTATTTCTTTATAAATCAAAATTCTGAATTTTAGTTTTCTGAAAAGTTTATTAAATTTGAACTAATAAATTTTACTTTAAAAAATGACTGGCCGAACGTTTCACGTCCTCCGTTCCTGGACCTTAGATCTTGTTGAAGCTGGAGTCTTCTTTCTTCCTCCCTGGATCCTTTGGATTTTTTAGATATCGAAACCATGGTAAGTTTCGATTTGCGTTACATTTTCTAAGAAATGGGAGTACCGATTGCCGATTCACGATCTATAGCCTTCGTTATAAAAATTGTACGATAGAAACGTTCTTGTATACGCCATCTGGCCTTTTCACTCTTGTCTAGCTGCAAACCGACATAGTTTTGTTCGGCACTTGATATTTTTTTTATTTTTTCGGGCTCCTCTAAAAACTCTTGTGCTTTGGTATTTATTGGCCTCGCCGCATTTGCCTCTCCAGCCGCTTGGTCTCAAAACTCTGATAGCTTATTTTCTTGTCTTAGATGGTTTCTCCCTTTTGTGAACCAGCTTGCTTGAAAGCCGTTATCGTTCTTTTAATTCTTAAAATGTCTATCTTATTTAATTTTGCTGTAATTTTTTATTTACTTAAGTTTTATGGTTTATGATTTCACTACTCATGTTTTCACACTTTACTTGATCTATAGAAATGCCAATGCTGGTTGTAGATGGTCGGTTTCACTAGATAATATGTTTTAGTTATTTCTTCCACTTAATTATCGGCACTACACTCCTAGTTTGTCAAATTCATTAGTTAATTTCAATTTTTATTATCAACTGTAAAATATTAAGCTTTTTCAATCTGTTATTCTATGCTTTGCTTTAATTTTTCTTTCATATAAAAATTTTAACATTTTGTCGTTACATTTTATTATTTTTTTATTAATATTTTTAAAAAATTAATTTTTTTTTAATGTAAGGGCCAACTACCTGTTGCAACACACACACACACACACACACACATACACGCAACGCAAGCACGCACGCACATATGCGGAATTTGTATACGTAAATATTTTTTTATATTACTAAACGGCTATTATTATTAACGTGTGATTATATTTTTCCATTTTGTGATTATCAAGCTCAATTTATTATACGTTATGTAATTTTTATCTAGCAAATATTCTAAAACTCCACCGTCTTAGGATTGTTATACCGGACTCGCTAATTAACCTTCTCCTGTCCTCAATTATCCGATTTTCTTTCAGAGTTTCAACAAACATTTCTACACAGAGTACCTGAAGATGTAGCAACAAAGAATCAATTCTCTTATTGCTGCTATTGTACCTTTAATCTGTTATATCTCAGACCACACTGTGCCTCTTATGAACTGAATCGGAGAGGTTAGCCTTTCTCCACCTCTGGGAAACTACAATGTAATATCTAACAAATACAATTGTCACCTAAATGCGTATAGTATCACATTAAATGAAACAGGAACATAACTTGAAAATTACTACTAAGTCAATTCAAATAAACTGAAAAACGTTGGAGTATAGAGCGAATCTTTAGGATGGACAAATATTGCAGCCGCCTTGCAGGACCTGTAGGATTATAGTTCCAAACACTTCTACAATGGCACCGAACAGGTTTACAGTGAGGACCTGGCTCGGCTATTTCTCTATTTCCACCGAAAGTTTCTGAAGTGAAAGCCGATATAATGAAACGGTTAACCAAGGAAATTGCTCTACAACAGCATGCACTCGGAACATAAAGTATTAACCAACAAATTACAAGACAAGGGAAGTTTGAACTGTCACTAGTCACGATAATGTCCAACCCTCGCCGTATGATTGCATATAACTCCAGATACGTACACAAGGGTAGTGGTTATGAAAAATGTGTTCCAGAATTATTTATGAGAAAATGAATAATATGCGAGGCAAATTATTTTTTAGTTTATCGAAACTTATTCAATGATCATGTGTTTGGTATTATTGGTGCTTAATTTATTTATAAGGAATTATTGTCGATTAGATAAAAATTATATGTTATCATACACACACACACTCATTTAGAATATATATATATATATATATATATATATATATATATATAAATTAATTGAAAAAAACATTTCAAAAACAAGAATTGTTTTAAGCTATAAATAGCAGTAATATAAAGAGAAACAATTATATACACATTTTTTAACATAAAACTAAATCTTATTTACTACAATTCAAACAATGTTTACATAAGATTTAATTTTTGTAAACAATGTTTATATATTATTGTTTTCCCTGAATATGCTAATACATCTATTGGGGAAAAGTGTTTACAAATATTTATAGTAAAACAATATGGTATTTGAAATATTTTAATTCATTAACTATATTACAAGAAAACTTATCGCCATATTTAATATATATATTTTAAAACCACATAGGCTATTCAAATATAAGAATATTTAGTAATTTATATTTGCAATAATTATTGTAATTTTCATTCCTGATGATGTTGGTATTGTTTACCGACGAAAAGCTTAGGATATAAATTAACAAATATTCTTGTATTTTAATAAACTATGTTGTTTTCAATTATTAAACAAGAAAACGTATTATATATATATATATATATATATATATATATATATATATATATGTGTGTGTGTGTGTGTGTGTGTGTGTGTGTGTGTGTGTGTGTGTGTGTGTGTGTGTGTGTGTGTGTGTGTGTGTGTGAGTGTGTGTGTGTGAGTGTACATAGAGACCATGGATATTAATAATGGTTGTTGAATGTCTTTTCTCGTACTACATAGATTGGTATTTTTTTTTAAGTGTCTGACTCCTGTAGCTTTATTAGTCAAAAGAGTTGTGTTGATAAGAACGTGGCGAAACTTTATACAGGGCAAGAGTTAAGATCAGCCAACTGATATTGTTGTACCTTTAGACTTTTTCTCATCAGTTATATTAATACCGCACGCGCCGAAATAAACAGTACTGAATCTGAACCAGCTGTAGTTGCCTTCTCTCAGTTATGGAGTCATTCTTGGTAGTTTTACAAACTTCTGTAGATTTTGCGGTGCCCGAAACCTGTATTTTCTGTAACAATGGTTCTAGCAAGATGGAGGAACCAGTCACCCTTCCATTGACAACACTGTTTTCCTTCAAGAAACTTTTGGCAACAGCCGCATCTCCCCTAGATGAACTTTCCTTACCCAGCCCATTTTCCCGATCTTAAACCATCTGATGTCTACGTCTGGGGAATTATGTAGGAGAAGATTTTCCACGATGACTTACCAACCACCATAGTCCAACTACAGGGGTAAATAACCCTGAGCATGAAACAAGCCCTCTTCACCAAAATGATGCAAATTTTCACGAACAGTACGCGTGTTGCTTGAAATTGACCGTAGGCCATACAATCATACAACCCTTTCAGTATTGTTTATTTTGTCGCACATGGTGCCTTTGTTTATGGTTCTGGCCAATAGCGATACGACGATACACTACACTCGTACGGTTAGCAATTATAGTAAATATTTAAGGAGATCGTTCCAAATTACTATTTAAGTTTATCCGCGTGCCCATAAAGGAGTTTATAAGCGTTTAATTGTGTACATTTGAGCAATCTAACCTCAAAAACAATAATTATTAACACTGCCGACTATTAAAATAATCTGATCTACGTGCATTGTTCGGCACACATTTCTGAAATACAAATGGTAATGCCTGGCGTTTTCCAAATTGTCACCAGTCACGGAAGTGCCCTTAACCCTCCTCAGATTACTCGGTACAAAGTATTATAAGCTTATTTAAGTTACCTCTATACGAGGATATTAGGAATCGTACAACGTGCATATATTCGCAGATATTTTCATAGTGTAGAGCTGTATGCTGCTTCAATTAGTGTTGTCTTTAAATTTTTAGATTAAATAAAGTATATTAAAGTAAAATATGTGACATATTTGAAAACTATTTTTATAGATTTTGCTGGAAAAATTTTGCGAGCGAATAAATATTTTAGCGTGTCTGAACAGAAAACTTGTACAGAGAAAAAACTTCCGCTTGGAACTTACCTCAAACCACCTATGTGTAGTTGTAAACTTATCCTGTATATAACTATTCTAGCTTAGATTAAAAGATAAAATAAGATTTTTTTTTAAAGCTGATTTTATTTTATGTTATATTGTAGAACACCTGCTTTAACACGTAGGCCTTACTTTACTTATGCAACATTAATGTTGACATTCTAATATTTATGTTATGTTGTAGAACAGCTGCTTTAACACGTAGGCCTTACTTTACTCATGCAACATTAATGTTGATATTCTAATATTTATGTTTTTTTATAATTTGACAAATAATTTAATTTATGTTTCAATAATTGTCTCTGCAAGTAATTCGATATAACTATAGTGAGTTATATATTTTAATCCTATTTTGAAAAAAACATCTTAAAATATTTTTTGAATAAAATATTTTTCTTTGTCTAAAAACTTCTTGAAAATATTTGAAGACCGATTTCCATCAAATTTGTTAATTTTAAACCGCGTTAAATACATCAATAACATTTAATGAAGGTTTTCTATTGACCATATTATTTTATACCTAATATAAGTAAAATTATTAAAAACCTCTAATAACTACATCCTCAAATATAATATATATTTCTGTCGGCCTGTTTCGCCAAAGCAACGCCGTTTTTATTATTACTATTAATACTATATTTATTACTAGCAGATTACCCGTCTTTCTTTCGGGATTGACGTATATATTTGTATGGTGCTTAATGCATTCCAAAATAAAAAATTCCGAGTTTACAAGGCCATTGGGGCGATGCCTTGATGGAATTTCTAAATAGAAAATAGGTCTATGTGTTAACCAGGGACACTAAGAATGACCATGTAAAAGTTAGGCTCAATGGGTCCAGTAGTTTTGGCGTGATTAAGTAAAACACACACACACACACACACACACACACACACACACACACACACACACACACACACACGCTCACACACACACACACACACACACACACACACACACACACACACACACACACACACACACACACACACACACACACACACACACACACACACACACACACACACACCATTAGGTTTTTATATAATAGTATAGATATTTCAAATCAATGTTTACAATTTTAATCACATTGTTATTACTACCAGCATCTTATAATTAGTTGTGAATGAATTATATTTTTATATTAAATGTTTCCTATATACTCGGATAATACTAGCTAAATTGACGCTATAAATACAGTTTAAATTTACTGTGTACTTGATACGAATTGTGAGATATTTATCTTCTTGTGAGTAAAGTAATATTGGAATAAATTCCTAATAAAATCATCTTCACTTATGTTAGTAATCTTTGTGAATATTTAAGTACATTTTTCTGCCTTTACTAACAATACAATATTTTCCTTTTTTAACGTGTTTCGGAATGAATACATCTTTAAAACATAAATAGTACTTATTTAAGCTATACGTTATTTATATCAATAGAATATTGTATTAAATAAATGAAACATTTTAAAGTATAAACAATCAAAATGTTTGGAAACTCCATTTCAACTAGCCAGTTAAGCCTCAAACAATTGCATTACTTTTTTTATGCACTGTTTATTCTCTGCTACAAAAAGAACCAGAGCCACTGCAAATATCCGGAGCACAATATTATATTAGCGATAACGTTGATGGTAAAATATCTGCTAACGTGTTCACAATAAATTCTTTGTCTAGTTTGCTGCATTGTTTGTAATTAATACGACAAAGGCAGGCGGAAACAAAAGGACACGATAACCGTGTCTCTGACAGACGTATTGTAAGATAAAAATAAAGAAAAGGCATTTTGCCCTTTATAAAAGACGATTGTCTTACCAATTTGAAGATTTATTCTAATGATGGTAATAGAGTATTTTTATTGTAACAAAAAATGCGTATTACAAATAATTAAACACCTTAAAGTAACTTAATGTATAATTAGTATTTAGTACCGTATACGCCAAGATAAACAGTACTGAAACTGATTCAGCTGTAGTAGAATGACCGTTACAGGGCTATGCTTGGTCGTTTTATGGGAGGACATCAGGAGATTTTGTAGTACCCAAAAGCTGCCTTTTCTGTCAAAATGGCTCCAGCCACACTGCCTTAGAACAAACCTTCCTCATCGAACCCATTCCCCAGATCTTACACCATCTGATCCCAATATTTGAGGAATGATTAAGATTTTCCGTGATGACTCACCAACCACTGTATTCAGCTATAGGAAAAACTAACCGTATGTATAACGAGCATGAAACAACCCCTCTTTACCAAAATGATGTGTTGCCTCAAATTGGGAGGAGGACAAATAAAACATGTTTATACCCGAGTCTAGAGGTCAAATAGAACATGTTTATACCCGAGTCTAACCGATTTAGCTTCTTAGTACTTGTATGTGTTTGTAACACTTTGTAATAAAATAAAATGAAATAAATACAATCTTGCAACTGTTTCAACACTGTTTATTTTGACCTATAGGGTACTCATTAAATTGTCTCATGGCACATCTCTTGTAAACCTAGCCCTGTAGTTCCCCACATCGAAGAAGCAAATTATTGAAGGCGTTCGCACTAAGAAATGCGTTCCATAATAGGTATTCGCAGCCTTCATTAATGTATAACTAAGAGTGCAACCGCTTCTATTGATCGGAAAACTAAATTTCAGTAAACAACGCCTAACTGAAATGACGTTATATTAAATATAAAATGCGATTGCATAAGAGGCAATTCATAATGGCGTAAAGATAGATATTATATTGACTATGAAGGGTGTATTGCATCAAATATAAGGTTATTCTTCCGTTGCCATAAATTTTGCCTACATCTGGTTATCTGAGGGGGTACAATAATGTAAGTGACTCATATTTGTCACTCGTATTAAAAGGTTCAAATGAAACGAGTCTCGATTGATTCTACAAACTTATATTTGACCTTGTCAACTGAAATTATGTTGTAAAGAGAGAACAAACATTTTTTTTTCATGGTACCAGGTTTTGTGAAATTTATTATATGTCATATGGAATTTATAGTTTTATTTAGTAATTTGAATTTTTTAGTACTTTGTTAAGAGTATCAATTAATGTTAAAATAACTTAAAATAATTTATATGATTTTTTACAACTTTATTGTGTGAGTGTACTGAAATAACTTTGTACTTAGTTTATTAACTTTATTTTTTAGAATTTGACGTCTTGAAAATACATTAAAAGGGTTGTATGTTTATACAAGTATATTCATTGATAGAAATATATTTCATATTACAGTTTTATTATAAATCAACTGTTATATAAATAAACAAATATGTAGTGTTACCCTCCCTGCGCATGTGCAGTCTCTATCTCTCAATTGTCTCTATCTCTCGAGCAAGACTATGTTTTGTAAGTACAAAAAAAAGAAAATAAACTATGAAAAACTATATAAAAATACCATAAAATCTCCAGCTTGACAATCAAATGTGGTAGGTTTTATTGCAGTATTTGTATTTACATTTTGCACGAAATGAAGCCGGTAATGAATATTGTTTCTTAGCTGCGCTGTATTGCCCCACCTTGGTGTATTTCTGGTCAGCGACATCGTCAATATTCTATCTTTAGGTCATATGTTTAATAGCGTTTTGAAAAGGACAAAATATTAGTTGTAGACCCTTCGTCTAATTAAATAATCACTGAATCGATCATACAACTTATTTTTACTGTATTACTGTTAACAGGTAAAACCCTTTTGTTTATTTTTCAACTTCTAATATTAGTTCACAGTCACCTTATACCATATATATATATATATATATATATATATATATATATATATATATATATACATATTTACTACAAACTTATCTATTTATTTATATAAATATATATATATATATATATATATATATATATATGATGAAATGTTACTATCTGGAGTACATCCGTTCATTCTGCAGTCCATAAATTCGCAGTTCCGACGTTTCGCTAGAATCTCATCCAGCATTGACGAGGTGAACCCAACAACAGTAGAAGAGCGAGTGAAGAGCCCAGATAGCTCGGCTCCTATATAGAGGAATGAAGCCACGCCCATTGACGTCAATACACACACTGACGTCAATCCACACACACCTGATCCAAACAATTACTCACATTCCTTTGCCTTTGTTCACCTTTCTGCCGATAAAATCTATCAATGACACACTTCCAAACTGCGGGCAAATTCAAAGTATCATCGCGTTTGTTAAGACTTCCTTGCTTCTCTATTTCGATAGCCTCACGAATAATTCTAGTCCTGTAGTTTTCCACTTGAGCAATCTGTTGGCAAGATTGGAAATCAATGGTATGCCCTGTATCGCAGTGGTGCCTGTACAGAGCCGACGTTTTCTGCTTGTTTTTAAGGCCCAGTTTGTGCTCCTCAAGCCTAGCTGAGATACGTCTGTTCGATAGTCTCTTTTTCATCCACGTCAACAGGAAGGGCACTTTGGCGGTGTAACGCTTTATTAATGGCATATTCCTTATAGCCATTGCTTCTAAGCACCTCTCTCATAGTAATAAGTTCTTGGTCCCTCGAATCGATGTCTGTTAACTTGTGAGACCGAGAGAAGAGCGTGTCGGCGACAGCCTGGATCTGAGATGGGTGGTGATGTGACTCAGCGTTAAGATATCTATTGGTATGAGTCGGTTTTCTGTAGATCGAATGGTGAACACAACCATTCTGACCCTTCCTAACCAAGACGTCCAGAAACGGCAAGCAGCCATCACTCTCCAGTTCCAAAGTGAAAAATATCCTGGAGTGGCGAGAGTTGAGGTACGTAAGAAATTTATCAAGTTCTGTGCCACCATGTTGCCAAATCATAAAGACGTCATCTACATAACGAAATCAAGCTTTACTGAGAAAGCTGGTACTGTTTTTCTGCCCTTTATTAAAGGAAATACTGACAGGATTGGCAGACTCTTTAGGAGGCATGGTTTACGTTCCGTTTATAAACCTTACCTCACCATCGACAAGGTTTTTGGTAACGCCAAAGATAAGATCTCCTTGGAAAACCATGGTGTTTACAGCGTTTCTTGTGGAGTTTGTAAGAAATCGTACATTGGCCAAACGAACAGACGTATCTCAGCTAGGCTTGAGGAGCACAAACTGGGCCTTAAAAACAAGCAGAAAACGTCGGCTCTGTACAGGCACCACTGCGATACAGGGCATACCATTGATTTCCAATCTTGCCAACAGATTGCTCAAGTGGAAAACTACAGGACTAGAATTATTCGTGAGGCTATCGAAATAGAGAAGCAAGGAAGTCTTAACAAACGCGATGATACTTTGAATTTGCCCGCAGTTTGGAAGTGTGTCATTGATAGATTTTATCGGCAGAAAGGTGAACAAAGGCAAAGGAATGTGAGTAATTGTTTGGATCAGGTGTGTGTGGATTGACGTCAGTGTGTGTATTGACGTCAATTGGCGTGGCTTCATTCCTCTTTATATAGGAGCCGAGCTATCTGCGCTCTTCACTCGCTCTTCTACTGTTGTTGGGTTCACCTCGTCAATGCTGGATGAGATTCTAGCGAAACGTCGGAACTGCGAATTTATGGACTGCAGAATGAACGGATGTACTCCAGATAGTAACATTTCATCTATATATCTATATATATTTATATCTTATAGAAATTTTTAAACGGTGATAAAATACTTCTAGTTAAAATACATATGTACATGTTTTAAATTTGTAGTGGATGATACTTGATGGTAATACAGTTATTTCAATTATTAATTCAATAGCTGAATTTAATAATTAATTAACTTCGGTTCTATATAGAAGATAAACTTCTAACAAAAGGGGTAAGGGATGCAATATAGTTATTTCGTTCCATTTGGTCTAAAATAAGTGTTAACATGATTTCATAAAACAGGTGATTTTATGTTATAGGTCATGTGGTAGAGAAGCTGTTTCAACGCTTAAGTTATGTTACTTTATTTATGTTTTAATTAATTAATTAAAAGTAATTAAATAGAATCTCTATTTGTTGACCTAAGTAGGAATTGACTGAAACTTTGTTTATATCACTTGCTTTAATCTTAGCTCTGAGAATTTTAGGATCCAATCTAACAGTTTTTACGACATATCGGTCGAAAAAAAGAAACAAAAACAGCCTTTTTCTCTGCGCATGCCAGGGTAAATCTAAAAGAAATTCACCTAATTAAATTAGTTTGACGTTATTGTTTCAAAATTTCTTGATGGCGGTTTGAACAAGTAAATCTTTTAGTCTCTACGTCATCGATCACTGAAAGAGAATTCAACGAAGGGTCTATGTTGGAAAAGAAATCGTATAAGATAACAACAAAAAATAATATTGTCCAATTCGTTTAAACGTTTCACAATTTCAAATTAAATATTCAGACTTCAGTAATTATTCAAAGTTTTATCAAAGGAAATTTATGTCTTTGTTCCTATACAATTAATTTCTGTTGTACTGTAGATTAAGGTGTTACAATATGCACCAAATAATTACTATATTACTATTTGTGTAATGTTATATTATTTTTTAAAGTATGTTGTAACTATACAATATATTTATTAGCCATTGATTTAATAGATAGAATTACAGCAATAGATAATAAGAGTATTTAATTCTAATGCGTGTTATATTTTCTGAGAAATAAACTTTTTAAAAGAAGTTTAATAAATTAAATCGCACGAGGCAATCGATACATAGCGGACTTGTACAGTTAACGTCAGCGTGATCCGTCTATATCGAACCCGGCCTTATTGGCAATAATATTAACATGGCATTGTAAATGTAATTTATTAGTCGTTGCTTCCGTTGGAACTGACTCCTGTCACGACAAAAGTTGGGTTATAAATTAGAGACCGCCTCACCGGGCTAGTCAGGTTGGACGTGTAGCGTGCTTACCGACGATTTCAAACAAACCTTTGAACAATCGTTTCAGTCATTTATTAAATTAATTTATACATAATGAAATAAATATTTAAGATGATAAATTATAAAGCTAATATTCTTTAAAACATATATAAATAAATATGTTTTAAAAAAATATAATTCAGCATGTAAAAGGCCCAATTGCTTAGGTAGATCAAACCAATAAACAATATGGGAAGTTTCAATTATTTTGTTTAGAATTTTGACAGTGCCCCATATGTTATGATAATTCAGGGTCTAGTTCACTTCAATGTTAAATAATGGGGAGATCGTAAAAAAACTGATGTTAAAAAATTAGGGTCAATTGGAATTAAAATAAGATTTAATGTTCATGAGTCAAACTAAATATTGTGAAATGATTTGAGTATTATAAAGTCCCGAAAATAAGTATGTTTACTATAATCTATCGACCTAAATATATATTCTCTGAACAACTACGTTTGCTCGCTGTATAAAAATGTGCCCAACACATTTGCTGAATTATAAGATGACGTGGGTGCTCACATCTCAATTGTGGCAGTAATGCAAGCATATGACGGTAAGAGGGATAGGCCTTAAATGAGAAGATGAAAGTTGTAGGTCTATATGTTGACAAATTATATTTTTAAAACAATTGAAAAAAACAACTACAAAACGTATAATTTAATACTATTTTAGGATAATATACCCTAAAAGGTCAAATGTAGTATGCACTTTTTTTCTCAGAGATATTTAAATATTAGGGAGAGGCTTGGATGGAATCAGTTAATATTTTTTATGAGTAGGTACAAATACGTTATTTTCTTTCTAACCTCAAATCTGGGTCGTGGGAGGCAGCATTTTGGCTAACGCTGTAGGTCTACAATGTAGTGCAGACATATCTCCCGCTAGAAGAATAATAGCTACACACACACACAAACACACACACAAACAAACAAACACACAAACACACACACACACACACACACACACACACATACTCTAATGCTTATATTTACAGGAATAAGCTTTAACTCTAAACTTTGTGTAATTGCAGCCATATAATATTAGCACTGTCTGACTGGATATTCTTAGCACTTCTATTAGCCATTTCTAGTTTGTTATCATCTTCATACTAGACTCGTTTTGGAGTACTACTAACCATTTCAAGTATTTTAAATATTTCACTGAATAGTGAGTAGTGTAAAATGCAATCAGGTAGATAATGGGATCTATCCGAAACGCGACAAGTATGTAGAAGCTAACGGGTCTAGGAAAGACTAATAACATTAAAAAACTTTAGAAGTAAATGGTTTTCATGTGTTCGTCTAACCAACATCCCACGATAACCATTTACCTTTGTTAAAGGCATTTCATATTCCTAATCAATTTAAACACTAATTCTCTTGTTAAGATTTATATTCTTCTATCATTCATATAAATAAAATTCTATATATATATAAATGTCTAAGATGTTTAAAAACGCAGACAAAACCATTTTTAACTCTAAAAAGAAGGAATAAGTGAGCGAAGAATAGCTGAGTTCCATGATAAAATAATATAATTTGACGTACACAAAGCTTACTATCGCAATCAGGAATCGGAAGTAAATTGGTAGCCAAAGCGTGTTGACTGATAGTTACATTGTAGCCTGCTAGGTAGCGTGACTGTACCGCTTGTAGCTTTGAATTATTGAACAAACTTCAACATAAATCCATTTCTATCTTGCTTTATTTTCTGATCCGCGTGCACTGATTGATTCATTCCCTTTTTGGTTTTAATATAAACGTTTAACAGTCTACAGTTTAACGTTTAACATTCAAATAACGATAAATATTAAAAAAACATTTAATGAAAAAAATGGCATAGACAAGTAACATTACCTATGTCTACAGCTTTTCTACTACTTACCTATAGCATAAAATTAGCTGTTTTATCAAATAATATGTTATCATTTATTTTAAGCCAATTGGGAAGGACTAACGTTATTTCATACATTGCCCTTTTTCTCACATATAAAACTAAAACCAATTATTATAATTTATCTAATGAATTAATATTTGAAAAAACTGTATTAACAGCAATTGCAATTCACTACAGTTTTAAAAATATAGGTTTGAACTTGAGTAGTTGAATAAAACGTAAACGTATTTTAATAACGATTAAAAATCTCTACAAGATATGTATGAGGTAACTGAAGGGATTGAATATAAGGAACGTATACTCAAAATGTTGTTTCTTTCAGACTTTTTACGCATTAGATATGATTTGCAATTGTAAAATATTTACTGATAATGACAACTTTATCTAAGACGCGTTTAAAAAAATAGATATATTAGATGCTAATTTGTATAAATAAATCATATGCTAGCTCTTTGCTTATAATCTATTTCCCTTGTTACAAAATAAACCGTACAGTCTTTGCACTTTAACAATTAATTGTGAAACTCTCTACTGTGTACTTTGTTATGTAGACAAATTAATTTGCATGTTTTGTGTTGAGAAAGTTTGTAAAGTAGCCTTTATTCTAAACAGTTCTCTAGAGTTAGTGATTCCATTAAAGAAAATTGAGAAGCAAGTCGATATTTTACTGTGTATTAATCATAATAAAACCTTCAACTCTTGGAAAATAATACTACGGAATATATAATTTTACCTTATACCTAGGTATTGGGAGGTATGTTCTCTTTCTCTCTCTCACACACACTCTTCCTTTCTCTGTTTTTCTAAGTCTACCGTTCTATCTCTCTCTCTCTACCAGTTTCAAATGTACACTAGAGGTGCGGAAGATATTTTTTAGTGCTCAAGTTGTCCCAGAATGCAACTCGGAGAAACATTCTAAAGCCTTTGCTTGGTTTCTATTCTCTTCTCCGATTTTTAACACAACAGAAGGGAACACCTGCGCAACCTAGGCGAGTGTATTGTATGCTTGTTGTACTCCTTGTTCTTTTTTAAATCGGTTGTGGGAATCATAGGAGTCTTTGTAGGCGTTACTATGAAAAATTATGCTTAAAAAATATTCATCAACAAATTTGTCATAACGTGGTTAATATTTTTAAACAGTTTGTTTATTCTACAAATACGTTAACTTTAGAAGCTTCTAAATATTAATCCCTGTAATAAAAATTAGACACTGCTTTTCTAACCGGACGTAACCTAACCTAAACATGAAGGGCGAGTGGCCAGTGTATATGTTCCAGAACACCCTCCCACAACCTTTACTACCCTTTAGTTGGACCTTTTATACTTACAGCCATATTTCTGTCCTAACATCTGGCCTTACAGAAGTTCAGTGATCATTAGACTATACGTTTGTATTATTTATTTATTTATCGATCTTTCGTTATTTACATATAAATTAGTCTAGATAAATATAAATGTCATTAAATACATATTTACAATAAGATATATTCATATTGCTTTCGTAAAGGTATCACAATGAGTTTGGAGTAAAATTGTTTAAACATTTAACCACATTCGCAATACTGTTTTCGTCGCAAAGTAATATCCCCAAAAGGGAATTGGGATTCTGCATAACTCCCTTCGTAGTATAATGCAATGTTTATAGAGACCAGTTATAAAACTGTCGTTTCGTATAAACGACGCATAAATGCTTAGCATAAACTGCTCAGCCACACGCTATACGCCCTGTGATGTATACAGCATTGGTTGCCCTATAATTTCACCAGACG
>JBAIZL010000004.1:165609731-165664731 GCA_036971475.1 Prosapia bicincta
ATACTACACCTGTTTACTCCTTTACTGTCGTGTTGGGTTTGTACTCACCCAAAAAGTCTCTGATAACACTTTTTTATGTAAAACAGCTAAAACAACTTCTTTACGTGTTTTTCTTTGTTTGAACTGCGTCTTTACAATAGAGAGACTTTGCAATTGCCTTTGCTAACTCAGCGATGAATATTCTTCTAGCAATTTCTAGCGGTTACGTTATCTATGATTAGAGCATTGGTTGTTGCCAAATTCAATAACCCGTTGAGTATAGTCATTGCCCGTCTCTGGTACTCACTGAGTATTCCTTCATCATCAACTTGTCCCTTTCATATGTTGTAACGAAATCCTTTTTGTTTGAATGAATCTCCTGTTTCGTGATCGATTTCATCGTCTGAATTTAATGTTCGTAACATTATCACATTTTTGTTCTTTTTTCGAATCAATGAAACAAAAAAGTGTTCGTTTGTGATCGGGTTCAAAACTAAATATACTGTTATAAACTATGACATACTCGGTTACGCTGATAAAACAACCCTAACTGAACAGTGGCGAGACACTTTATCCCCACCCTACGTCATGGGATTAACACCAAAAACAGGTGTCAGATAAGGGCAACGGCATACAGCTTGCTCACCAAAACTATAGTGCAAAACATTAAAATACTTCCTTTACACTAACTCTTTTTGTCAGGGCTTTCCTATGAAAAATGATTAAAATTATCGACGTCTCCCAATACGTAATATGATACGTCTATGCACGCCTAAATATCACAATAATAGCCGTCAAGACATTACTTATACATACATTTTTTAAATTTTATTATTTACTGAAAAAACATATTTATTAAGTTAAAATTTAAAAGAAAACCGTCACATCTTGTTAGTATAAGGTCACATCTTGTTAGGATACCGTTAGATTTTGTTGGGATACCATCATATATTGTTATGATACTAACATATTTTGTTAGGATACAGAGTACATGCTGTTGGGATACCGTCACATGTTGTTAGGATACGTTCACATTTTGTTAGGATACCGTCACATGTTGTTAGGATATCGTCATATCTTGTTAGGATACTGTATCATCTTGTTAGGATATCGTCACATATTGTTAGGATACCGTCACATTTTGTTAGGATATCGTCACATGTTAGGATACCGTCACATTTTTTTAATATACCCTCACATCTTAATAGGATACCTTAATATCTTGCTACGATGTCGTCACATGTTGTTAAGATATCATTGCATTCTGTTAGGATACCCTCACATCTTGTTAGGATGCCGTCACATCTTGTTAGGATATCGTCACATCTTGTTAGGATACCCTTACATCTTGTTAGGATATCGTCACATCTTGTTAGGATACCCTCACATCTTGTTAGGATACCCTCACATCTTGTTAGGATATCGTCGCATCTTGTTAGGATATCGCCACATCTTGTTACGATACAGTCACATGTTGTTAGGATACCGTCACATCTTGTTAATATACCCTAATATGTTGTTAGGATACCTTAGCATCTTGTTAGGATATCGTCACATGTTGCTAGGAAATCGTCAAATCTTTTTAGGATATCGTCACATGTTGTTAGGATACCGTCACCTCTTGTGAGGATACCCTCATATCTAATTAGGATAACCTCACATCTAGTTAGGATACCGTCATGATCAATGATACTTGCTGAGAATATTTACTCTCAAAATAATTACTGAACCTAGACATATCTTGATTGAAAGGAATTCATTAGAGCGATACAAACAACTAATAGTTTATTCTAAATACGCCATAATTGGGCTGTATTGGAAGTCTACTCGTTTTAGGCATGGTTTATATAGGTTAATATATTCCTGTGTGAGGGATATTTTACGGCACAATTAACATTAATGTATTCTTTATTTTTATTACATCAAAGCCTAACAAAATAAATGTTTTTAGTCGAACGAGTACAAAAGCAAACAATTACTTGCTCTTGTTTGCTTACAATGCTCATTTAAATACAGGAACGTATTTGTTTTCCTTTTCGTCGCGTTAATAAATATTGGTCATTGCAAAAGTGACTGTAATTGTAACGATGTACTGAGCGGTGAAATATATTCAAATAAATATGTTACTGTATGCGTATGACAAAAGTTTATGCAATGACGAAAGCGTAACATATGATGTATATTTCAACAGTATTTAAAATAGGAAAATCTTTGAGATGAATTTACTCTATTTATATTGTTGGGCGTGATGAAAATGCCAGTTTTATCAGTTAGATCGTATTTTTATATAACCTATTAAAAGAAACGGGAACTGAGGGGAACTTATGAACGCGGATCTTATACTCTGTTCAGTCCGTGTGTTTATAGTTCAGGTCTGTTATGACTTCGTCGGGGCATCAGCAGTAGCCAATATGGGAGAAGAGGTTTGCTTGATGTCTTTGTGGATTATCCTGACGTGCAGATTTACTAATGCGTGTGTTGACGTTGTTGTGTACTGGAACCAGCCTTATGCTCATGGTTTATTTCATTAGTTTTACTGAAATATATAACTCGCGTGACATAGAAAGAGACATAGTGCGCAGTTGCCTGCTTGACATTTAGTGTGGTGGGAATCAGCTGATTCAGTGTTGGTCGAAACCCACTAATGAACATATCGGTCCGCTACAACCAATATATTGTTTTTAACACTCTGTATACGTGCGAGAGGACGATATAGCTGCTGGGCCCTGCACTTCTACTAGTATTTTCTCCTGCGGATTCAAGTCTTAGGAGTGATTGAGACAGATGAAATGAATAACACTCCAAGCGAGTTTTATGGTTACGACAGGCAAGAGGATGAAGTTAAGAAAACAAACCAGTTGATATTGGTTTAGGAAGTATGTTGAGATTATTGATTGATAAAATGTACGGCAAGTGAAATGGTACGAGCATTTACTGAGATGCTACACAACATGGACCAAAACTATATTAACGCCTGAAGACTAATTGGTAACCCTGAGCAAACAGTGTTGCCTAGTTCAAGCGTTGGGCTGTCATTCTGTCGCGCGTCCGTGACTCGTCTCTCAGTCATGTGGCACCGCTGCATATTTGGTCATCACGCCAAGTTTCAGGTTCAGACTAACCTAAATGTAGGCTAGCCCCACTCTTTAGGTCACCTCCATCACAGGAGGTGACTATAATATCAGTCCGTAGGTCATCATATTATACTGTAGACAATCTTTCGGTAGTTTTAATTGGCAGCACAGTGTGAATGAGCGTAAATAGACTGAACTTTCAGTGAAAGTAAACTGAAATGAAATGGTTCATATAGCTGAGTACAATTTGAAACCACATATACATTACAACTCTAGCTTAGTTTATTTCTACACAATATACCTCCACAATTATTATAATTTAATTAAAATATTTAAAAGCAACAAGGATAAATTCAATGTCGTAAAACCTACATTTAAGATAATATCATTAACTTCCATTGGCTTCTAAAGTGGTACAAGCAGGTGGATGTGAATGCTAAAGGGTTAAATCGACGATACTGGGTAATAATGTGTCGGATCAATAAACCAAACTCACTGTAGTTAATCCTTCTGTATCGGGGCAACCGTAATGTAACTTTTAGTCGACACGCACTTCGGCCTGTTTCTTGATAGTCATCAACACCCTTTAACATTTGCTTTACACTAGATAAGAGGAGACGATACATTAGTGGATTAGCCACATGCAAACTTTTCGATTAATCAACGTATTTAGTGCTTTCAATAAAATGTATTAACTAATTACAATTACGATGTGGCTATATCAAGCGAATGTGTCTTTAAAATTCCTCAAATATAGATGGTTGTTCGTTAGGTATATTGAGACGGTTTTTCGTTAGGTATATTGAGACGGTTTTTCGTTAGGAATATTAAGACGGTTTTTCGTCAGGTATATTGAGAAGGTTTTCGTTAAGTATATTAAGACGGTTTTTCGTTAGGTATATTAAGACGGTTTTTCGTCAGGTATATTGAGACGGTTTTTCGTTAGGTATATTGAGACGGTTTTTCGTTAGGTATATTGAGAAGGTTTTCGTTAGGTATATTGAGAAGGTTTTCGTTAGGTATATTGAGAAGGTTTTCGTTAGGTATATTGAGAAGGTTTTCGTTAGGTATATTGAGACGGTTTTTCGTTAGGTATATTGAGAAGGTTTTCGTTAGGTATATTGAGAAGGTTTTCGTTAGGTATATTGAGAAGGTTTTCGTTAGGTATATTGAGACGGTTTTTCGTTAGGTATATTGAGAAGGTTTTCGTTAGGTATATTGAGAAGGTTTTCGTTAGGTATATTGAGACGGTTTTTCGTTAGGTATAATGAAACGGTTTTTTCATTAGGTATATTGAGACGGTTTTTCATTAGGCATATTGAGACGTTTTCCGTTAGATATACCAACACGGTTTTTTATTAGGTATATTGAGACTTTTTTTTCAAAGTAATGAACTTCTTTTGAGGGTCATTTTTAAAACTCCATTACTATAGGTTTATACATCCCAGGATTTTGATATAGAAATAAAATGAAGATTTATTTAAATTACCAAGGTAGAAGATTAATTCACAGATGATGTTAAAATAACTAATTTTGTTGGCTAATTTAATTAAAAATGTAAGTAATTGGATCAAAGCTCTTGACTGTTTAGTGGAACGATGAAATACGCATGTCACGACCAGTTCAAAGCATTATGTTAGCTTGGATGACAAATTTATTTCTTTAAATAACTATTTCACTTAATAATTAGTTTTAAATATTTTGAATAAATAATTTGTTCACCCAGGAGTATTGTTTTATTGGCTATATTTTGTATAATAATAACTGGTTTACTAATTATATTCATACAGTATGTGCCAAAATAAACAGTGCTAGAACGACTGTTAGAATTAATATTATTTATAAAGTTTCCTAGGCAGTAGTATTCACCATGTTAGCAAAAACTAACCTCAAATGAAATACGTCAACACGAGAACAACAATCAGAAGTCGTCGCAGCTGATCGTGAAGGCAACTACAGCCGATTCAGTTTCAATAGACCCTACTGTTTATTTTGGCTCACACAGTATTATCTAAACAATTTGTTTTTGTGGTCTTACGTCAGTTATAAATATTAATTATTAGAAAGGCTTCTATTTAATCACAATGTAGTTAACAATTGAGAAATCATTATCCAACGTTTCGACGCCTAATTAATATCCTCTTCTGCTACATTTTGTTTAACAAAATTACAACAGTAAAAACACTATTAGAATAAAATTATATTTTTACAACATTAAAAGAGATTTGCTTTATTGCTAACGTCACTGCTTTGACATGGCCTTCTAGATTAACTTTATTTATTCTCCAACATAGAAACAGTTTAATCTATGCTAAGAAACGCCTTCACGCTGTTTCATACTGGCTTTAATTCTTCTAATGTCCTACCAATTGTTTGTTTACGTTTGAGCAATAATTGTTAATAGTAAATAATTTACCGTTTTAATCGAAATCAAACAATATAGTTTCATTGTTCCGCTAAAACAGTCGAGAGATTTTATAAAATTACTTACTTTCATCAGGGGCACGAATCGATATTCCACTTAAGGGATTTGATCAAATTTTCTTTCGTATCAATTCCCTGCGTGCAATACATGTCTCAGATATTGCTAAGCAAGTTATACCTTGAGATGTACATTTCATTTTGAACGATGACGAAACCTGCCTCTGACAGGAAAACAATCCCAACGTATGCTATTTTACTTACCTGTGATTTAGTTTTATTAGCTATATTTCAAATTAATTTCAATGATTTAAAAATTCATAAATTTGTTTTATTAAAATAATTGTTAAAACTAAAGTATCACAAGCTTTATACAATGTTTGACATGAAAACATACATTTTTGTTTTGTTTTAGGTAAACGTCAGATGCTGCACACATGGACGTATTAGCCTATAAAACGCTATTGTGAGTGGTTTCTGGATTGATTTATTATTTACTATATACGTTATATTTTTATAATAATATACTTCATTGTACATTGTATGTGTATACAGATACACACACACACACTGACACATTCACTCACGGACGTACGGACACATGCTATTCCCAAATATATATACGTCATTAATATACTTACACAACTTTAATGTACTTAAACAAGAATCTTACTTGGTATATTTGGGAGTCGACGTTTAAGAGCTTATAAAACATTTCCGTGTTCTCATTTTCGAGCTTTGTAGAAGAATGCTTGAAAATTTTTGGCCGTCTTCTAACAAGCTGAAAAATAAATAGACGCTAACAAATAAGCTCTCGAAAATAGACTCACAAATTACGACATATGTTCTTGTTTAGGTACTTTAAAGTGTATGTGTTAAGTGAATATAAGAATACATTGTTGGAAAGTTTAATGTATATATTATCACCTTTTAATTTGTCATATATATATATATATATATATATATATATATATATATATATATATATACTAGCAGATTATATATGTACTATGCTTTGTCTATATATGGTACTAGCAGAGTACTTGTCCTTCGTACGGGGATGCCGAATATTTGTATTGATTTAATTTGTATTTGTATTTGGAATGATTTTAATTAACTAAAATTAAATCCCAATAAATATATCAAACTATGGTTTATACAACTACTGTTAAGGGAGTTTCTAAGGCCAGTAGGTCGGTGCCCTGACGGAATTTCTAAATAAAAAATAGGCCTATGTGAAAAGCAGGGACCCTAAGAACGTTCATGTAAAGTTTCAGGTATTTATTTCCCGTTCCCACGTGTTTGAGGGGAGAAAATTATGCCGTGCGACGCAGAAAGTCATCAGGGATACGACAAAAATAATGAAAACTCTCGCTCAGGAAAATAAATAAAATTTTTATCAAATTAAAGCTGTGTAAAAAATGTATTGCGGAGAAGTACTACATCCGCGTATCAACGGCCCGTACTACGTTTAAATATATCTAACTATAATCCTACCTATGAAGTATCCAGTTACGATAGATTTGGTTGTAATTTTATACAATATTATATGCCTATATTAAAATATACCTGTAAAGTTTCCATGGAGGATATTTTGCTTGTACGATTATACAACATTACCTAATTAAACGTCTACTTCCGCGGAGTAATACTTCGTCACGTGATCTCTATTCTAGCCTTACATGCGTACATTTGGTTAAATGTAAAAAATTACAACCAAATCTATTCCGTAAATTAACCTTCCGTGGCAATAGCAAACAATAATCCATTTTCATAATTATTTTCTTTTCTCTGATGACTTTCTTCGTCGCCCGGTATAATTTGTTTCGCTAAAATCGAAACCGAACGGGAAATAAATACCAAACTTCTGCTCAAGGCTCCAGTATTGTTTTATGTAATTGAGTAATACACACACACACACACACAGAAACCATTTGATTTTTATATTATAGTACAGATTAGTTCCCTCAAACTATAAACCTACTGATTAGTTTCTTGAAAACCAAGAGAAGGAAAAACGTCTGCTTGTAACATGACATTTGTAAGTAAACTAACCTAAGAAAGATGAATATCAATCAACGCCTATCAGCTGTTTAAATGATTTTAAAAGTGACTGTTACAGGTGAGTATTAGCTGGTTAAATCAAGTTAAGTATTAAATATAGCATAGATAAACGAGTGTTATGGGGGTTTTCAAGACCCGTGGTGTGAAATTTGTAATTGAAGAAGGCCTTTGTGTTAACCAGGAACCCAAAAATGTATATGTAAAATTTAGGCTTAGTTGGAAAGTAACTTTTAAGTGATTGAGAGTACACATAATTAGATTTGTATATATTAGTATAGATTATAATTAATACGCAACATACTTTTTAAAGAAAGACCGTCTTAGTAACGCAGATATGACACTTGTAGGGTTGAATGTTTAATTTCTTTTATATAATAAAAAAGTAGCAGTTGAGGGGTCGCTATTGAGTATCAACCTAATTTGCCTGGACTCGATATTCGGTGCCAAAACGTTTCAAAGTAGTTTGTCAAGCACAAAGCGATTAGGCCAATGATAACGGTATACCTTATGTAGTAAATAATAGCCTGATAGACCTAATGTTCCTGGACATTCCTTAAATATCGAATACAACTTGAAGATACTAGTCATGAAACTAGCGGTGGAATACTATTACACACACACACACACACACACACACACACACACACACACACACACACAGACACACACACACACACACACACACACACACACACACACACACACACACACACACTCACACGCACACACACACATACACACACACACACATACACACACACACACACACACACACACACACACACACACACACATACATACAAACACACACACACACACACACACACACACACACACACACACACACACACACACACACACACACACACATACAAACACACACACACACAGACATTAGATAAAGACAACGTAAACACATTAAATAAAATAAATTCACATCTCGGATATTTTGTTGTTTACTAGATATTCACTCGCTACGACTTATGTCTGCCGTTAAAATAATATTATGAACGATAAAAGTAGGGTCATAAAAATCCTTGGTAGAAAACAGTGGGGCACGTGACAAGTGCAATCCCACAGACCCATTCTCTATCGGGGTGAAGTAGGGTTTAAACCTAGTTCTGCGAGAAAGGGAAATGAGGGTAAACCGAACGGTTTGAGTAAAAAAAGTGCGTAGTGATCCCCTGCACCGGCTATATGAGCATATATACCAAGCAGGGTCGCTTGCTTCAGAGAGACCAGCCCTCGAAGTGTGGTGACCGCCTTCAGTATCAGGTTTAGGTTAGGTTGAATTTGTGAGCGTAGTTTAAGTGATTCAAATTTAAATAATGCACTGTATTTGGAAAATAGAGTCTTATACAGAATAATATTTGAAAACTGGTCTACATCTTTTTTACATTTCATCTGCTATTAAACCAACAGGTAGTGTAAAGGCGACTCGGACTGTATGCAATTTCCTTCCCAACTCTACGGATCTGTCAAACTGATAACCGCACATCCTACGTAGTTACCGGTAGCTGTACTGATTGCTCGGAGGATGCAGGTGCGCTTCCTGCATGGCTCTATTATCTCCGTATTGATTAATGTTAGAAAGTACGAGAGTTCTGTATACCTGTGTTAACTAACTTTACAGTACTGAGAGATAAAAAACATTTATCATCGATTTCTAAATAGCTCTTATTCTAGGAAATGATACCAATAAGAACTCAGTTACGCCCGCCCACACACACACACACACACACAAACACACATAAACCCACAAACAAAATAACACACACACACACACACACACACACACACACACACACACACACACACAAACAAACAACCAAACTCAAACACTCAGAGTAGTTAAAAAAATCATTCAGCATTATTTTAATTTAATTTCAATAGTATTTTTAATAAAATATATTTTTAAGACATTTAGTGGTTAATATTATAACGTATTTACATTGCTATATTTCATGTGTATTGTTGTAAAGGTTTTTTGTTCTTCAGTAAAATAATATTATCACCTAAAGGCCTACTATATATTTTTGTAGTTTGTGTGAAGTAAATATTATCAATAAATTAGTCAAATATTTCATTTAATAAAATTGTATATTTTAGTTTTTAAGTTAAGGTATTTAATGGTTACAACTCTTTCAGTTATACTCTATTACTAAGCATACGTTACTGGGGATGTTATTTAATCATAAACAGTATATAAATATTATAGGGCTTCCATTGCTTCTCTCTCGCCCATGAATAAACAACAACTTGTAATCTTCCGTGAAACAATAATCGATATAATGTAACACGTTGCCGGGTAATAACAACGCGTTCTGTTTGCAGAAAACTCGAACCGCTTTGAATTTACGTCAGACTTTATTGTTCGCGTCGTAATATTAAGCCGTAACAATTGAGCACATTATATCCCGTTTAACCTCTGCAATTACGCAAGGAATCGCCGCGCCATCTGTCTGGCGGGTATTTACAGCTGAGAACTAAAATAACTTATTTAAATGGTTGCCACTCAATCAGTTTGGCGGGAGCTTGAAAACCGACCCACCACTTAAAATGGAAAAAACATTTTTTTACCTTGTTTAAGTTTATACAGTACTGTGCAATAATTATTTTCGTTTTTATGAAAACTTTTTCTGTTTCCCGATTTATAGTTAACGTTACTAATGAAACCTAATGTTTTTATTACCAAACTAAATCTATCCGGCCCATTTTAAGGTATATTTTTAAATGACTCAATTTTATTAACTATATATGTATAATATCTTTTCTTGTATAATAATAAAAAAACTAAGTTTTTTCACATACAAGAGATATTTATTAATTTTTATTCAAAGATTTTCGTTGATAAACAGTATCAGCATCAACAGGAATGAATAATACAATATGATGATGTACAATCTGATTTGTGTATTATTAATTCCTGATTAAGTTAATACTGATTATCAACGAACAGCTTTGAATAAAAATTCATAATTAATTCTTGTATTTGAATAACCATAGTTGTTTCCGATATATATATATATATATATATATATATATATATACATAATTTTTTTTTTTGATTCGACAATGGTCAAGGACCGAAAGGTGCCTCATCACACAAGGTAAAATTATTGCGATTAGTGGTGGATAAAAGTATTTACAATAGTAATATATTAACTTCATATATATACATATATATCATTTATTTCTCATCTAGTTTATGCGACTAAACCCAGAAACGATGAATAGATTTTTATGATATTTTATGTGCGCGCTTAACTATAATTAAGACGGATATGTTTAAAATAATGTAACGTATACATAAAGGAAACATCCATGTCTTACAAAGTAATTATTAAGCGAATTGTTAGTTACCTGACCAATAAGTTTAAAAATGACGTAAATTTAGTTTTTGTTTTGTAATTAATAAAGTAAATTTGGAAGTAAAATAATATCAATTGAATGACGCCAAAAGCCTACGTAAGTGTTAAACAGAAAGCAATAGGAGAAAACGGACATTTACACAACAAAATATTTCGCTGAAAAACACAGGAGCCTTGAGGGGGCGAAAGAAAGTTTTAAGCCTAAAGAAGCTCGGCCACAAATCAAAGTGGAGACGCTGAAAGCGGTGCGATTTGTTTTGTCTGGCCTAACGACCCGTTACCTGGACTTGAGTCGATATACTCTGCTGTAATCAAGCGCTCGCTCCGCGCCGGTTGTGTGCTTTACAGGAAAACCCTTGTGGTTCCCGTCTGGTCCTGTTAGTACGCTTGAGTTTGCAGTTGTATTCAATTCATACTATTAGTTACCACTCTCATTTATATATTTTGTTCAAATTTTTAATCGTTAAAAAAGTTACTTTATATTCATCCACTCAAGTTCAAACACATTTTTTTTTAAAACTTGTATTTAATTGATGTTAATAAACTTTATGATGATTGAGTTTTAAAAAAATACTAAATCATTAAATACAATTATAATAATAATTTTGTATAATATGATAGAAACACAATTTAACAAAGAGGCAAGTTATGCAATACAGTTATTTTGTCCATTCGGCTGTAAACTAGAAATAACAAATAATTCATAAAACAGCTGATTTTGTGATATAGGTTATGTGATAGAACAGCTGTTTTAACGCATAGATATGTGACTTTATTTATATAATTATAATCATTTAATAAAAAGTAACTAAAATAAATTTGTCTTTATTGATCTAAGTAGGAATTAACTTTAAACAAAATTAGTTTACATTACTTGTTTCATATTTAACTTAATAAATAACACTAACTTAATATATTTAATCTCGATCTTTCATGAACATGTTACTGAATATTTCTGGAACACCTTACTAAGGCAACATACTACGTTTCTATATTTTTATTTCGAGTCCAACATTTATGTCTCATTCCTACCGTTGTCACATTAACTTTTTATTTTAAATATATAAATAGTTTGTCACAACATTTTCTTCAGAGAAAGTTAATAATAAATAATTTTTAATATTGTAAATTAACTGTTGTTCTTGTAATAAATTCGTCTGAAGATAGCTGCTTTGCAATGGCAACGTACATAAAAATATAAGTAAAGCGTATTTGTCGTTAAGGGGTTTTATTTAGAATTAAACTTTCCAAGCCTTATAATATTTTTTGACGTATTTCGGAGAACTTTCATCATTCCGTATTATAAATGAGGGACGTTATCCGAAACTCGTCTTCGTAAACGACGTTACAAAGCTGGAATTAGCAAATATTACCCGCGACAATTAAAGTCTTACTGTGGTGTTTTTCAGAATTACTTCAATACCAATGATATGTCAATAGATACAAGTGTTTCATTAATTTTTGTAGAATTTATTAATAATCTTCTCTCTACGTAATGTAACAACACAAACCGAAGAGTATAAATATTGTTTAAAAATGTCCCTTTTGTTTAAATTAGCTTGAGATTTTTATTATAGAATCTTCAACAATTAAGTCTTTAATTGTCTTAGGTACTAACTCAATATATCCATGTATGTATCGATTTATGTATTTTTTTCCAATTACTTCTATTAATTCACACCCTTCCTATTAATCTTTATCAAATTTTCAAACGTTATTAAAATATATTTTATTCATCCACTCAGGTTTAAATAAATTGTATTAAACCTATAGTAAATATCACTGACTTGATGGTAAAATGGTCTTTTAAAGTATTATTTCAATAATTGAATTTTAATAAATGTATGTCTGGAGATTGAATACGAATTGTATGACTACATGTTTGAAAACTAGCATGTAACATTATATATATATATATATATATATATATATATATATATATATGTGTGTGTGTGTGTGTGTGTGTGTGTGTGTGTGTGTGTGTGTGTGTAATTTACTTGTAAAAAGTAACATAATTAAAAAATGTTCTTCACTGTTTATATGTAATTACCTTTTAATTCTATATTTCGGGCAAATATCTTCGTATACATTATCCATTTTGAACTATGTTTTACATCATATTTCAATAAAAAGTATTGACGTTGAGTATGAAAATAAAACGATCTAATTTCATTTCTGGGTATGAGAATAGATTCCGCGAATCTAGTCACGATATGATACCTAACAAATTGTCGTTTCCAATAATTAAAACACGCAAAACTGGGTCACGTAATGAAAGCTCAGACTGTGTTATGATTTTATTATTATTGCGCACAGATTAACGTGTTTGTAAAGTATTATCCAGCCACAGATTGTCCTACATACTCTGTAATGGTCAACACAATTAAAATTATTGAATTTTTAAGAACAAATATTTGAGAATAGAATTGCTTTCCGTTCATAACTGTTATCATTGTATTTATCTGATTGTTATGACACCGAGGTCAAATCTGGCCACAGACATTAGATAAAGACAAAGTAAACACATTAAATAAAATAAATATACATCTCGGATATTTTGCTGTTTACAAGATATTCACTCGCTACGACTTATGTCGCCCGTTAAAATATTAATATGAACGATAAAAGTAGAGGCATAAAAATCAGTGGTAGTAAAACAGTGGGGCACGTGACAAGTGCAATACCAGAGACCCATTCTCTATCGGGGTGAAGTAGGGTTTAAACCTAGTTCTGCGAGAAAGGGAAATGAGGGTAAACCGAACGGTTTGAGTAAAAAAAGTGCGTAATGATCCCCTGCACCGGCTATATGAGCATATATACCAAGCAGGGTCGCTTGCTTCAGAGAGACCAGCCCTCGAAGTGTGGTGACCGCCTTCAGTATCAGGTTTAGGTTAGGTTGAATTTGTGAGCGTAGTTTAAGTGATTCAAATTTAAATAATGCACTGTATTTGGAAAATGGAGTCTTATACAGGATAATATTTGAAAAATTTTCTACATCTTTTTCACATTTCAACTGCTATTAGACCAACAGGTAGTATAAAGGCGACTCGAACTTTTTGCAATTTCCTTGCCGGCCCAACTCTACGGATCTGTCAAACTGATAACCGTACTTCCTACGTAGTTACCGGTAGCTCTACTGATTGCTCGGAGGATGCAGGGGCGCTTCCTGTATGGCTCTATTATCTCTGTATTGATTTATGTTCGAAAGTACGAGAGTTCTGTATACCTGTGTTAACTAACTTTACAGTACTGAGAGATAAAAATCATTTATCATCGATTTCTAAATAGCTCTTATTCTATAAAATGATACCAATAAGAACTCAGTTACGCCCACCCACACACACACACACACAGCGTGTCATTAAAAAAAAAAAAATATGCTTCAGTCAGCCAGTCCCAAACTTAATTTATAAACGTTGTCCACAAGCATAAAATCTGGATCGGTCCCACCCAATAAAACGTCCTGCCGTGCAGAAGCCTCTCCTCAGATCCAGATCTAACCAAAAAGCCCTGATCCCATATTCCTACCCGCAGCCATTGTCGCGTGACAGAAGCTGCTTTACCTCGGAGGCCACCAAACCTTCTCTGACTGACTGACTGGCGCTCTTCACTCGCTCTTCTACTGTTGTTGAATTCACCTCGTCAATGTTAGATAAGATTCTAGCTAAACATCGGAACCGCGATTTTATGCATTTTAGAATGAACGGATGTACTCCAGATAATAACTATTCATATTATATATATATATATATATATATATATATATATATATATATATATATATATATATTAAAGGTTTTAATTAATATGGCGACACGTTATCATATAATAGAGTTATTTAATAAAAATATTTTAAATACAAGATTGGTTTTTAAAAATATATTACACAAACCTCTTTGCCAATGAAATAAGAATTGGCATCATCAGGAAAACAATTATATCCTAAACATACAGTGTGACTTTCGATTAGGTCGGGTTATCTCTTTAGTGAGTCCTATAGCAGATGTTTTTCCAGATATAATCCTCATGTATGGTACCCAAGTAAACGAATGAGACTAGAGGTACGAGCGACGAGGAGCAAAAAGAAAATAATGCCAGATACGCGATATTATTTGCGTTCCAACACGTATAAACTGAGAGGTTTAAATTTTGTTAAGGAGGACTATAATCCCAAATGTGATTAAAAATGGAGCTCCTTTAGCTCTCATCGCCACCGCTCATTGGATATTTATCTACAAACTTCATTCATACACAGATGGTACACATTATTTTAATTTAGGCCTAATAATAAAAAATTATTAATACGATATTATAACATATATAATATGTATTATGCTAAATATATTATTATATTGATTCATGGTAACTCCATATCTACTTTAAAACATGGACATTATATAAACTTGTCACTTGGTGGGGCTGCTGCATTCCCCCAAAACAAAAATAAAACACCGCCGCAACTTATAAAAATCTACGACACATAAAAACTGTTACACGAACACATAAAACCTTCCATTTTGCCGTCTAGAATAAACTAGTTCCTCTCTCGCAGCGGCACATTCTATCAATCGTTCTTTCTCGTTTTATTTATTTGTGGTGTATACGTTAGCAATTGTTCAAGTGGATCTGCTCCTTTTTATATATTTTTTTTTATTGAATCCTTCTTCAAAATTACTCTCTGGTTCAGAAATTTAAGTTTGATTATACCTTCGATTAATAATACTTTCACGGTAAAATAACTATAAATAATATCGAATATTAATCAATATTAGTTTATTAGATTTAATAAAATTTAAAAATATAACACACTCTCCTCCTTTTTTAAAAAACATTATTTTTAAATGAATGAACATTGTGAACGATTTTTCTATTTTATTAACATTTACTTTGATATGCCATAGCAAATTAGGACTTTGCTTTAGGACTTCTACATAAGCAATTAGATTATTATTTCCCTTCACAGGTTGTATTAAGAGCTATGCTCTTCTGTTAAATGGACATTAGTTTTGTTTAGCAATAAGATGTAACGTTGAAATCTTTGGTAACTTAGGTGGTCTTAGAATTTACTTTTGTTGCCTGAGATTGTTTCTCACTTAGTATTATCACTAACTAAAGGTGAATACTATATTATAGACCTATAAGATTGTTACACATTTTTGTTGATGGGAAATCAACGTCTTTGTCTTACTTGAAAACTTAACACAAAAACACACACACACACACACACACACACACACACACACACACACATACACACACACACACACACACACACACATACACACAATTGCGCGCTGACATACTCAAGCACACACACACACACACACACACACACAATCGCGCGCTGACAAACTCAAGCACACACACACACACACACACACACACACACACAATCGCGCTCTGACAAACTCAAGCACACACACACAAACTGTGCCTTATAATTGTATTTATTTTTATTTTGTATTAAATTTATGTTATTGGTCAGTAAAATTATGAGACTACTTGCGCTCAAGTTTATAGTAAAATGCCACTAGCTGCATTTGCCATATTCTACTTGATACAATTTTCGCATTCTATCTGCTAAAATGGGCAAATTATACCGGCTACAATTGCCAAATTCAATTCGACACAATTGCCACATTCTACTCGTTAGAATTCCCACATTGTATTTGCTACAATTGCCACATTATATTTGAACAATTGTCACATTATACTTGCTACTATTGCCCGATTCTCTGAACAATTGTCAAATTCTCCTTGCTGCAGCTGCTACATTCTATACTTGCTAACATTTTCACATTCGACTTGATACTATTGCTACACTCTACTTTCCACAATTTTCTCACGTCTTATTTGATAGAATTTTCACATTCTACCTGCTTCAATTCCCACTTTATATTTACTTTAATTGCCACATTCTACTTGCTGCAATTACTACATTCTATTCCTACTACAATTAACACATTCGACTTCATACAATTACTACAGTCTACTTGCTACAATTCTCAGATTCTATTTGAACAATTGCAACATTATACTTGCTCCAATTTTCATACTCTACAATTGCTACACTCAACGTACTTCAATTGCCACATTCTATTTTATACAATTGATACATCTTACTTGATAACATTACCACGTTCTACTTGTAGCATTTGTTACATTCTACTTGTGCAATGGCCGCACTGTGCTTGCTATAGATGCCACGTTCTATTTGTAACAACTGCACATTGTAGTTGCTACCAATACCACATTTTGGTTTATACAAATGTCAGCTTGATATAATTACAATATTCTACCTAAATAAATATTGTAAGCTATGTTGCAATGAATTGTCGGTTTTATATGAGCGCACTCACACACACATACACACTAACACACATACACACACACACACACACATATATATATATTATAAAATTATTTTGAATTAATTTAAAGTAAATAACATTTTTTAATAATGTGTATAAATAAAATTTGATAGCATTATTATACAAAATTGATACATACAATATATATATATATATATATATATATATATATATATATATGTATATGTGTGTGTGTGTGTGTGTGTGTGTGTGTGTGTGTGTGTGTGTTTGTGTTTATGGATATATATATATATATATATATATATATATATATATATATATATATAAACCTATAAATATCTATAAAATACTCTATTTTCAAGATGTATCACTTCACGCCATCATGTTTTTTCTACAATATCTCTCTGCAATATTAAAACAAAAGCATTAACGCCTGAGAAACATAAATATATCAAGCGTTTATGGCAGAGCCTGACCCTTATTATCAGAGCATCCCTCTCGCTCCCCGGTAAATATAATTAATATTGCAGAGGGTTGCATATCTCCGGGCTATTAAAACACACACCCCTCTATTAATCTCAATTAAAAGAGTTACACCATACAATGCATCTACTCGATATATACAATGTTTCATGTAACAAATACTCGATTCATATATATATATATATATATATATATATATATATATATATATATATATATATATAAGTAACAAAATATGTATCCTTGTGTAACAATGAAAAAACAAGATGAATACTAATAGAAGAATAATTCATACAATACAGTTCAAAATTTGTGCTGTCAAACAGTGTCAGGAATAATAAAGAAAACCAAGCTTACAAGTGTCAGCTAGATCCAACAAACAATGTTGGTAAAATCTATTGCAATGATGTCAAATATACTATGTTCCTTAAAACTACTTGGTATCTTAACTATATTCGTTTGTAAGCTTGGTTTTCTTTATTATTCCTGATAAGTTTGAAAAGAAACTGCCTACATGAAAGGGAACAAGATGTAACGCCAAAGGGATAAAAGCATTAAAGGAGAAATCATTGTAGGTGAGATATTATATTAAGATAAATGAAGTAAATGCAGAGAAAAGCTGCCGTTACGAAATGAAGGGCCGAGGAAGGTGGGTTAAAGTGAGATATTCTGCTCCTGTCAATAGAGTTTTATTAATGAACCAACTTGATATTAATTAGAGTTTATTGAATTAAAAATTCTCATTATACTGGTCTTGTGGCCGTCGAGATAAAACCCTCTATCTTTCGTTTCTCCAGTTTTTGTAACTCGACACCTTGTAGACGTCGAGGAGAAAATGAAATTTTCTAAAAGTAGAATAACTTTTTCTTACAAATATTTTAATTAAAAAAAGTTTTAAATTTCCTTTTCAATTTTGTTGTATACATTACCTTTCTCTTTTAACAAAAAGTGCCGTTAGTTGTGATACTATGCTATAGGAGAGTTGGTTATCCATGTAACCAAACAATGACAAGCTTTCACGTATCCTTCTGTATGAGCCCTAGATCGGGGGCTACCTAATAGTCCTCCTCAGACTCGGGACCAGACTACAGCTGCTTTGCCAAAGTAGCTCTTATTGGTTACCTTAATACGAGAATATAACTTTTTATACAAAACTTAATATGATTGTTTGTCATCAAGGACAGTATTTAAACCCTGGACTGTAAAGTTTAGTAGCAATACTTTATTTCTATAGTCGAAAATGCCTGTGTATAGTGAGGAAGGCTCGATACTCTCTATTTTATTCAGGACTACTTTACAGTATTAGGAAAGAAGAATTTTCTAATTGTATACGATGCTGAAATACTGTACATTTTCAAAACTTTGAAAAGATTTTACCAACACTGTAGAATTACTCAACCTCATGCATGGATTATTTAATTATTATAAGCCCCTACAGTTGGGTTTTATAAATCATGATTTTACTCCACAACATCGTATATAGGTAGTACTAGGGAACATTGTCTCGTGTATATTGGTTCTTTCTTCATCGAACCGTATATATAACGCATGCACATATCTACCACCATTACATTCTCTCCGTTCACCAATCCGTAAACGGAGATTATCTCTGCATTTGATTTATAAATATTGCCTTATATCAGCATGCGAAAACAGATGACATGCTTTTTTATTCAAGAGAGCAGTGTCCAGCGTACATAGTTTTAGAATCACGCAACGAATGCAAGTAGAAGTTGTGTAGTTGTAGACCAGTCAGCCGACGACGACTGACCCTAAGGTATCCATTGTCAACTGTCTCTGAACTGAGAAGCGTAAAGAGTTATGACCTAATAGGCTTTTGTAGTAAACATGCGCGTAGCTCAAAAACAAAGAAAAGGTAATGAATAATCTAGATAAATACACTTCAAGCAATGTGCAAAGGTTTTTCAAACGATTTATATATTATTAAAATAGATTGGTGCAACCTAAATTTGTTTTTTTTTTACACTCGTTGCTCAAGAATACATTATAAGTGTGAGAAAGTTACTAAGATTATCGCAAACTAAAATTTGATTAAGTTATTTATGGTTACATTTTATTTAAACTTCTATCAACTAATTTTGATACACACACACACACATTCACACAGAAGCACACATACACACACACACACACACACATTCACACATAAACACACATATACACACACACACGCGCGCACGCAGCACACACACACACACACATAAACACACATACACACGCACACACACACACACACACACGCACGCACACACACAAACACATAAATACACTCATACACACACACATATATATATATATATATATATATATATATATATAACAATATGTTTTCTTGTGTATTAATAAAGAACTAAGTCAAAATACAAATACAAGAATTATAATTGAATTTACAATTCAAAGCTTTTCATTGGCTAACAGTACCAACATCATCAGGAATATTAAACAATTAAAATTAACATATGTGCAAATTAGATCAAATAAATAGCTATGCCAAATCAATTACAATGTTGTTAAAAAGAAATTTTTAATTTTTTTTTTTATTATTACAGTAAAGGCTGATAAAAGTAATTTCTGTTGTAATTATTGATAAGGACGAATAAATAAATAAAACAGAAAAAGATATAAATGAAAACCAATTTAGTGAAATATATAAGGATCCTACAAAGAAATACCAAAATGAAATAAAAAAATTATTAAAATCTTCTTATAAATTATTTAATAAAAATAATATTAGTAATTATATGAACGATAATCCAAAAATTCCAATAATGAATGGACTTATTAAATTACACAAAAAACAATTAGACCATTAGTAAATTTTATAAATGCCCCTTCTTATAAAATATCTAAAATTATAACATCTATTCTTAAAGATAAAATGAAACTAAATAATAATCATACCATAAGTAATTCTATTAGCCTTATTGAAAAATTATAAATAATTAATATTGATAATAAAACAAAATTAATATCATTAGATATAAAAAATATGTACACAAATATTCCTATAAAAGAGACTCTCAATATTATAAAATCTAGATTAGCGCAAAATGAAAAAGATAGAAAATTAATAGAAATAATAGATAGAAATTATAAATACATTAAAAATAATATTAAATCAAAATTATTTTTGATATATTAATAAAATTTACAAACAGGAAGATATTATGCTTGCCATGGGTTCTCCCTTATCGAATTTAATATCTGAAATATTTTTACAATATATAGATGATAAAATAAATAAAATTATACAGACATTTGATAAAAAAGGTTATTGGTTTAGATATGTAGATGATGGTTTGTATGTATCTAATATTAATGGTATAAACTTAATACCTATATTAGATAAAATAAATGTGATAAATAAAAATATTAATTTTGCTTATGAAATAGAGAAAAATAATAAGATCAAATTTCTAGATATAACAATTATAAGACATAATAATGCATTTGAATTTAACATTTATCGTAAACCGACACAAACTAACCAAATTATACCTAATAATTCTAACCATCCGTATAATCAACAAATGGCTACATTATACAATTTATTATATAGATTACATAAAATACCTATGAATAATGAAAACAAAATAAGAGAGAAAAACATTATCTATCAAATTGCAATTGAGAATGGCTATAAAAAAAAACTGTTGACAAACTTAATTATAATATTTTAAAGAAACAAAACAATAATCTAATTTACAAAAATAATGATGAAAATGTCATATGGACTTCATTTACATTTTTTGGTAATGAAGTAAAAAATATCACAAAATTGTTTAAAGGTAACAACATAAAATTCGCATATAATACTAATAATAAATTAATTAATATAATGAATAATAATAATATTATTAATATGCATGAAGAAAACGGTGTATATAAATTAAAATGTGATTATTGTAATAAGGTTTATATAGGACAAACTAAGAAAAAACTTAAAGATAGATATAAAGAGCATTTTAATGCGTATAAAAAGCCAGAAATTTATAAATCAAATTTTGCTAGTCATTGTATTAATAATAATCACATATTTCCTAATATAGATAAAATGATACTTGTAAAAGAAATTAACAAAAGCCTGAGAATGAATATTTATGAAGCTTTAGAAATACATAAATATAATACTAATAATGAGTTGATAAATGAAATAATACAAGTAAAATCTAAATTTGATAATATATTCAGTGTTTGTAATGTTAGAGCAGCAAAATAAAAATAAAGAAATTTTTTTTTTTAATTTTTATCAACATTTTAATTGATTTGGCATAGCTATTTATTTGATCTAATTTGCACATATGTTAATTTTAATTGTTTAATATTCCTGATGATGTTGGTACTGTTAGCCAACGAAAAGCTTTGAATTGTAAATTCAATTATAATTCTTGTATTTGTATTTAGACTTAGTTCTTTATATATATATATATATATATATATATATATATATATATATATATATATATATATTGAGAGAGAGAGAGAGAGAGAGAGAGTTACTCAACTTATGTTTTACATGAAATAAATTATAATGACACAATTAAGGGCAAAGCAGTAGCTTCTGTTTATAGGCAGTTTTGATTGGGTTTACTGTAAGACATTTTTGTCTTTCTTAAATGTTAAACTTTTTAAAATAACCTGCTTACTAATGTAACAAAATATGACGACTCTTCTTATCGTCTTCATCACGTTGGTTTTTAAAAAACATTATTGTTTTCTTAATGTATACCATAACTAAACTTATTTCTAAGACACCTTTGCTGAAATGTGATTCCCTATTCTTACTGTTCATTATCAATCTCTATAATTTGTCTTTATTCCATAATTAATAAATACCCGTAGTATATCAATGTTTTGCGCGCTCTTTGTGAATAATTATTTTTTTTCTCGTAGTTCTACCTCGTGAACATATCGAATTATCTTGAACTTCACTTCTTCTTTTAGCGAATTCTCCTTTGTATTTGCATTCATTTTAAACTATATACTCTTAGAACGAATATTCTATTGTTATTATAAACAAATGTCTAGGGTAATAGTGTATTTTAAAAGTAGTTTTGTAAAACTGTAATGAAGGAATATGAAAAACACATTAGGTTTGAGTTATTACTGAAGCTTCCAGAACAAGTTAAGTTTCATCACACTGCAAAGATAATAATAATAATAAAACTATTATAGGTTTTGAGCCTAATCTAATTTTTAAAAACAAGTATAACTTTTAACCATATTATTAGAAAATCCTCATTACCACAAAAATAATAAAGAAATAACTGATAATACAAGTTACCTAAGATTAAACCCTTACTTACATTTCGAAGACCATCAGAGGGTCTTAATACAAAATTACAATCTAAGAAACAATACAGTCACAAACTAGACTCTATTGCATACTATTGCAAACAATCGTGTTTATATTTTGTGTAAATGTGTGTTAAATGAAAATTATCAATTATTTGATAATTACAATGGTATATTGTCAGCCATTTATCACAATTATACAGCTACATTTCTCCTAAAATAATAGCAAAAGTTTTGTCTGCGTCTATACAGATTATTAAATTAATAAGAACAGCTGATTCCAAATGCCTAACGCATGCACCAGACTGCGGCCAAACGCGCCACTACACACAACCCTTGAAAAATTACCAGCTGTTTATCCGGCTCCAGCCTGGATTACACATAACGTGTACCGAAAGCGACTATTTTTGAAGCAATGTAATGACAGATAAATGCATACAACTTTACTCGTCACAGTTCATACAAATTAAACTGCAACTAATGCGTCTCTGCAGTATATATTAAGGTAAATAAATCTAAATGGAAACGTTTGGGTATGTTGGCTTTCCCAGGTAATATGTCCGTGTAAACATTAATAACGTCGTTGCGCCGACTTTAACAAACTGTATAAGCCGGTGTACAGGGCGACAAGTCAATATGAACTCGCAAACAGATTAACATGGCGAACTGTAATTTAATAGCTTTGAATCTATTGCAGTTAAGCTCGGGGCACAATTATTCACGGTCTAATTAGCTTTCTGTGCAAAACTATCCGGGATATTCACCCACAATTTACTTTAGTAAGCTGACCTTTAATGCTATCAAAGTTACACTGAATAGTAACAGTAAACAAGTAATAGTCGTGTTAATGAATTTTAACAAGGTTTTAATAACAATAAATAAACGTCTCAAACTACAAGACTTGTTTTATGACCTGATGTACAATTCCATTTTAGACCAATCATCTTCAGAGTAAATACATGTGTATATGTAAGTTATATAAACATTTTATGTGAACATTTCATAATTAAATGCGTGCTAGGAAGATTCCTGCTTACGCAGCTTTAGTATTATATAGGTGTGAGAACAGAGCCCCGGCAGTGTGTAAGTCGCCTCTGTATCGCACAGACGTTTTCCACTCCGATTGAGTGCATATCAATTGTATTGTTTTATTAAGTAAAAATTTATGTAACAGTTTTCTAAATTAATTGTTTATTAAATTCAAAGGTTTGTAAAAATAAAAATCATTTTTAAAAACCTTTCTTGCTTAATATAAAACGTAACTGGCGCAGTCGGTAGGACACCTCAAGGAAGTTAGTGAATATAACGTCCGTCGGTTTTAACCGTTAATTGAGGAAACCTTAAGTAGAGTGAATATCTACAACCACTTAATAGAGCGCATATCTATTAAGAACACGAGCGAATATCGTGTAGGTGAAAAGTGAAAAGTGAAAGTTGTTCAAATGAGCAAAGTATTTTGGATCAACTTGTAAGTAGATCTTAAGATATAGAATTAAGAAAAAAGTAGAGTAAATACTTTTTAATTTTATATAATTGATTTTTAATTTTTATTATTTTGAAAAATAATATTAAATAATGGCAACGCCAACATTAAAAAAGGAGTATCTTGACATGATACCCGAGTATAGTGGAGAGCCCACTATGCTCCACAGATTTATCTCGATATGTGATAAGATAGTGAATAAGTTTTATGTAAGCGAAAATCCAGAGGATTTTCAAAATGAGTATCTGTTCTCCTCTATTCTTTCTAAATTAAAAGGCCAAGCACTGGAAATGGTTGTAAACTCTAACTCTTACAATTGGCACGAAACTAGAAAAGTATTATTAATTAGTTATTCAGACAAAAGAGATTGTTTCACATTAAACTTAGAGATGTCAGAATTAAAACAAGAAAGTAACGAATCACCATTTCAATTCTATGAGAAAATTCAAAAGTTACTAAATTTACAAATTTCATTTTTTATGAATAAAGAGCCTCAAAGGCAGATGGCTAAAGACATTTTAATAGAATACGTTCAGAAACTAGCTTTAAGAGTTCTCCTTAGGGGTTTGCATGAACCCATCGGGTCACTAATGCGTACCAAGAACCCTAACACTCTTAGTGAAGCACTTAATATGCTCACAAACGACTTCCAATTTAAAAATAATAAAATGTTTACTCAGCCAAGCAAACAACCAGTCTTTCAGAAAAGCCAAACTCATAACGTAAGAAGACCAATACATACTGAATTTAAATACCACCAAATACCTAAACAACCTTATCAACACCCAAATCCTTCCTATAGACCACCAACTTTTGCTAATCAGGGTCAGCCTCAAAGGGGACAACCAAACAACAACACTACTAAACCTCAGTATCCTCAGCGAAATACGGGTTATCAACCTACCCCTATGAGTATTTCCACCAGACAGACAGATAGGCCTTCTAGACAAACGAATTTGTATCAAATGACCGGACAAGGAGCCGAAAAAGACGATTACACTATGTACCAGACTAATGGACAAGAATCATTCGCTTTTGAAGAAGATCTCGGGAAAGAAGAGTACTTCGAAGAATCCCAAAATTTAACCGACAACTACGAAGAAGAGACCGCTAAAATCGATCAGGACGATTTTTTAGGACATACAAGCCTCGGAATCGATTTTCAATAATGAATCTACAAAGCGAAAATAACGAGCTACCATTTATATACGACACAAACACCAAATCTAGAATATTAATTGACACAGGCAGTACTAGATCATTTATGCAAAAATCTTTAGGCTGGAAAAATTTTAAAACAAGCATTAAAAAAGAGCCGTTTGAAGTAATCACCGCACACGGCACTTCAAAAGAAAATTTTTGTTGCACCATACCTCTGTTGTCTAAAAAAGCAATTAAATTTTATTTATTTGACTTTCATCAGAATTTCGACCTATTACTCGGGCTAGACAATATAAAGGATTTAGGAATAAGCTTAGACTTTATAAATAATAAATTAATACTTTGTGATGAGGAAATCCCTATTCAATATTTTAACACTGAAAAAGGAAGTTGTAATAAAACAGACAGCACGTCAATAAAGCAGGAACAATTTAGTTATGTTATACAAGCCCGCAAACAGTTAAATTAAAAATACAAAATATTCATAATGGAGAAGGTCTTTTACCACACAAACAAGTGAACGGATTAGAAATTCCGCAGTGTATAGTTTCAGTGCATAAGGGTGAAGCCTATTGCCCTATTATAAACAGTACGGAAGAAAATGTAAAATTAACAATAAGTAAACCATTAGAAGTAAAATCTTTAGAGGAATATAATATTTTCAGACCTGATGCAATGCAAATGAACGCTAATTTCAATTTATTAGATTATAAACAAAAAAATTCGAGAAGAAAAAATTTAGATTTATCAAAATTTAGAATGGAACATATGAACTCGGAAGAAAAATCCGCTATAACAAGTTTAATAAAAGATTATGCAGATTTATTCCATATTGAGGGAAACGATTTAACTTTTACCAACCAAATAAAACATGTTATTAGGACTACTGATGAAATTCCCGTATACTCCAGAAATTATAGATATCCAGAGATTTACAAGAACGAAATTAATAAACAAACTGAGGACATGCTTGAACAAGGAATTATTAGACCTTCAAATTCTCCATGGAACTCTCCTGTCTGGATTGTACCCAAAAAACAAGACGCTTCTGGCAAAAGAAAATTTCGATTAGTAATAGATTTTAGAGGATTAAACAAGAAAACAATTGACGATAAATTTCCCTTGCCAAACATTACCGACATATTAGATAAATTAGGACGATCTCAGTATTTTACAACTTTAGATTTAGCCTCAGGATTTCACCAAGTAGAAATGGATAAAAATAGCATAGAAAAAACAGCGTTTTCAACAGAAACGGGACACTATGAATTTTTAAGAATGCCATTTGGACTAAAGAATAGCCCCCCTACATTTCAAAGAATTATGAATAACATTCTGAGAGGAATCCAAAATGAAACATGTTTAGTTTATTTAGACGATATTATAATTTACTCCACTAGCCTCCAAGAACATATACAAAGACTTAAAGAAGTATTCGACAGATTACGCAAAGCCAACTTTAAAGTACAGCTGGATAAAACAGAATTTTTAAGAAAAGAAGTAGCGTATCTAGGGCATGTTGTTACACCGGAAGGCGTAAAACCTAACCCAGCAAAGATTTTGGCAATCAAAAACTATCCAATACCCAAAACCACCAAACAAATTAAAGGATTTTTAGGACTAATAGGCTATTATCGAAAATTTATTAAAAACTTCGCCAAGATAACAAAACCGTTTACTAACTGTTTAAAGAAAAATGCAAAAATAAATATAGAAAATCCAGACTTCATTGAATGTTTTGAAACATGTAAAAATATACTGACTAATGAGCCCCTTCTACAATACCCAGATTTTGAAAAGGAGTTTACTCTAACAACAGACGCTAGTAATTTTGCACTAGGAGCAATTTTAAGCCAGGACAAAAATGGAAAGGACCTTCCTATAGCGTATGCCAGCAGAACTTTAAATGACAGCGAAACTAATTACTCCGCGATTGAAAAGGAATTACTAGCAATCGTATGGGCCACTAAACACTTTAGGCCTTATTTATTTGGAAGAAAATTTAAAATTTATACAGACCATAAACCTTTACAATGGTTATTTTCAGTTAAAGAACCAAATTCCAAGCTTTTAAGATGGAGATTAAAATTAGAGGAATATGATTATGACATAAGATACAAAAAAGGCAAATTAAACCAAAACGCCGATGCCTTATCTAGAATACAATTGAACATTACTAATAAAAGGTCAACAAACACCCAACACACTGTAGAACCAGACCTTGATTTATCTCCAGCTGGATTAATCCAACGTTTCTTCCCGGAATTAAATGAAGATAACGAGTCTATGGTCGTACAACTCGACGCAACAGATAATGCCAACTTAGAGTACGATCAAGAAAGTGACAGTCAAACCGTGCATTCCAACTTCGAAGGGAACACCCAAATTGAAATACCAATTTCCGACGAACCTGTAAACTTTGGGAGAAATCAAATATTTTTGTCATTAGTAAAATACGAACCAAAGAAAGTAAAAATTATAAAACTATTCGGAACTTCAAAAATTCGTTTAATGGTCGAAATATCAGAAAATAACTTTAAAGAAGACATAGTTAACTTTGTAAAATCATATTTGGTACCCAAAATAAAATATAATCTATATTTTGAAGACGATTTTTACGAGAAATTTGCATCATGCGTAGCCAAAAATTTCAAACAAACTGAACTAAATTTGGTTAAGTGTAATAACAAACTCTTAGACCTAACTTCGGAAGAAGATACCTTAGAAACGATAAGTAATTATCATGTCAGCAAAACCAATCACCGAGGGATACAAGAAACATACGAACAAATTAAGCGAAGATATTATTGGCCTAATTTAAAATCACTAATCCAAAATTTCATAAATCAGTGTGACATATGTCAAAGAACCAAATATGACAGAATCCCCTTACAATTAGAGATGAACTTGACGCCTACAGCTGCAAGGCCTTTCCAGATAATTCACATCGACACTATCTCTTTAGAAAAGAATGCGTTTATCAGCATTGTCGACAGTTTCACAAAGTATGCTCAAGCTTATCGCTTGGGAAGCTCTCAAGCTACAGAGATTGCAGACAAGTTATTAGATTACTTTGCGCAGTTCTGCTTACCAACAGTTATTATCTCAGACAATGGAACGGAGTTTAATAACAGGATTGTTAAGGAGATATTAGACCTGCATAAAATCAAAATCCATTTTATCAGTACACAAAACCCCCAATCAAACGGATTATGTGAAAGATTTCATTCCACCTTAATAGAACACATAAGGCTGTTAAACAATCAAATCGAATTTAAAAAAGACAGTATAATTAAGAAAGTCAAATATGCTATAATTGCCTATAACAATAGCATTCATTCAGTCACAAAATTAACGCCGTGCGAAGTCTTATTTGGACACATAAATTCAAACTCTTTATTAGATATAGATTTAGAAAAACAAATTGTAAATGACTACGTTTTAAACCATAAGGAAAAAACAAAAATACTTTACGAAAACATTAGGGATAGCAATCAAAGAATTAAAGAAAAAGTTTTAGAAAAAAGGAATGTAAACAAAGAACCACTTCCAGAAATACCATCTGAAGTTTATATAAAGTCAGTTCAGAAGCAAAGCAAAACGAAAAACAGATATAGCAAGGAAGAGATAGCTTCAATAAACAAGGAAAGAAAAACTGGTAAAATAAAGCCTAGACATCATAACACAAAAGACAAGATACATTTGTCGAAAATTAAAAGGCCTAAGAAGATAAAAAATGTAATTAATGCTCAAAATAATTTTCCAGGTCCCTCCTGTTCGTCATTGGCACAGCCACCGACTCAGCAGAGATCAGAGAAGTCAACAACAACCTCGGAATAATCCCAATAGACCTTGGGCCGGCCAAATTAGAATCTTCCTACCATACCTTTGTCCACTATTTTGATGTAAGAAACTTAGTAGCTCATCTAAATAACATTGATGCTTATTATTATGACGTATTGCAAAATTTTGAAACTAGTTGCTACAATTGTAACGGTAGCTTATTAAACAATGAATATGTAACTGATAACAGTAATAGAATAAGAGATATTGTTAATTATTTTAAATATGTTAATCACAGTAAAAATGTAATAGAAGAAAAATTAGAAATTATACTCTTAAGAGAGAATGGTAACAAAAGAACAAAAAGAGGTCTTATAGATGGACTAGGGTCCGTTATCAAATCTTTAACAGGCAATTTAGATGCATATGATGGTAAAAAATATGACAAAATAATTAAAGATATTGAAAATGAGCAAATTAAGATTAATTATCAAATTGAATCTCAATACTCCTTTAGTAATAATATTATGAAGGAATTAAATAAAACTTTTATTGTAATTGATGAAAATTTTGTAGAATTAAAAAATAAGTTAAGTATTGTGAATCGTAATGTAAATGACTTTGTTGAACTAGAAAAATTTAGAAGTATTCTAAACCAATTGAACATTTTATATGACATGATGTTACAGGTAATCACAGATTTAGAAAATTCTCTTACATTTTGTAAACTAGGTGTTGTACACCCTAGTGTTATTTCAACCCAAGAATTATATGAAGAATTAAACAAAATTTATAAATATTATAATGAGAGGTTACCTTTAGAACCTAAAATGGAAAATATGTGGGAATTAGAGAACCTAATTAAAGTTAATTGTAAACTAAATTCTGAAAGGATTGTTTATTTTATAAATTTACCCATTGTAGAAAAAACTCAATTTAAATTGTATAAATTACACTCTATACCCACAAAATATGAAACAGATTATGTAACAATTATACCAAAGGTAAGGTACATATTAGTGTCTAACTCTGTAATATTAGGTTTAAACAATGAATGTAACTATAAAACCGATTCCATATACTTTTGCTCATTTGACATTCTAACACACCATAAATTAGACTGTGAAGTGTCCATTATCAGGAACAACGATGCCAGCAACTGTGAATATACTGCATTGGAAGTTACAGACAACTTAATTAACTGGATCCCAGAAATCAACCTTTACCTAGCGACCTTCCCCAACAAGCAGACTCTGGAAATTACCGATCGCAAGGCAACTACCACCGTCACCCTTCAAGGCATATATTTGATAAAAACTAATAATGATTCAATCTTTTTCAACAACATGAAACTGAGCCATACATCAACAACTTCGGGAGGCCATCCTATTTTCAAGGACACGTCCAAACTACAATTTTCAATGAGTAAAATGCCAGAATTCTCAGTAAACGTTAAACGCCTAGAGTTGGACAAAATAAACACAGAAACCATCTCAAGAATTGACCCAACTATGGAAATAACCCACCACATCAGTATCTGGACTATTGCCCTTTACGGAGGCGTATTCAGCAGCCTTATATACTTCGCCCTCATCAGGAAGAAGAAGAAGACTTCAACCAACGCCGAAACTTCGCCAACCCCCGAAGTTCTCTTTAGGGATGGAGGAGTTATATAAACATTTTATGTGAACATTTCATAATTAAATGCGTGCTAGGAAGATTCCTGCTTACGCAGCTTTAGTATTATATAGGTGTGAGAACAGAGCCCCGGCAGTGTGTAAGTCGCCTCTGTATCGCACAGACGTTTTCCACTCCGATTGAGTGCATATCAATTGTATTGTTTTATTAAGTAAAAATTTATGTAACAGTTTTCTAAATTAATTGTTTATTAAATTCAAAGGTTTGTAAAAATAAAAATCATTTTTAAAAACCTTTCTTGCTTAATATAAAACGTAACTTGTATGTATTAGCAGAGTACCCGTCCTACGTACGGGGTTGACTAATATTTGTATTGATTTAAATTGTTTTTGTGTTTAAGTTGAATTTAATTTACTGAAATTAAATCCCAATAAATATATCAAACTATAGTATTTAAAACTATCGTTAAGTGCGTTTCCAAGGACAGTGTGATGGTGCCCTTACAGAATTTCTAAATAAAAATATCTCGATGTGAAAACCAAGATCCCTATGAATATCCATGTGAAGTTTCAGGTATTTATTTCCCACGTGTTCGATAAGGGAAAATTATACCAGGCAACGCAGAAAGTAATCAGGGATACGAAAAATAATTAAAACTCTCGATCAGGGAAATAAATACATTTTTTTCAAATTAACGTTGTGTAAAAAAATGTGGGTAAGAAGTCATACGTCCGCGTATCAACGACGCTCCGTACGACGAATATATATATATATTTAGATATAGGCTTACAATAAAGTATACAGTTACAATAGATTTGGTTCTAATTTTATCCAATATTATATGCTTATATTAAAATATACCTGTAAAGTGTCCAGGCAGGATATTTTGGTTGTACCTTTATACAACACTGCCTAATTAAACGTCTACTTCCGCGGAGTAATACTTCGTCACGTGATCTCTATTCTAGCCTTACATGTGAACATTTGGTTAAACGTATAAAATTACAACCAAATCTATCCTGACTGGATACTTCATAGATATACAAAATTAACCTTCCGTGGCAATAGCAAACAATAATTGTCAATATAGCTTCAGGGCATGTTTTTGATTCATTTTATATACATTGTATTTGTGTGGGGAATGTGCTTTTTTAACAGCTCTATTAGAACCACGTTTGGGGAAATTACGTTTTCTAAAAATTATAAACTTTTGGGGCGTGAGCAATAATTTTCATAAATTTTTCGGATCCCTGTTGACTTTCTTCGTCGCTCGGTATAATTTTTTTCTTTAGCCAAAATTAAAATTCCAAAACACGTGGGAACTGGAAATAAATACCAAATCTCATCTTAAAGGGTCCAATATTTTTACGTGATTCAGTAATATACACACAGAAACACACCATTAGATTATTATATAATAGTATAGATTAGTTTCAAATAAATTTATAAATCTATAAAGTTACTGATTATTGTCTTGAAAACCAAGGGAAGAAAAAACAATGTAACACAACATTTGTAAAGTAACTTATAACTAACTTCGAAAGACGAATAACAAACAATCACAAAAATTATGATTGGCGGTTTAGATATGTTTAAGTGATTGTTACAGGTGATTATCTGCTGATTAAGTCAAGTTAAGTATTAAATGGCGTATAGAAAATTGAGTTTTATAAGGGGGGTTTCAAGGCCCGTTAGGCGGTGCCCTGAGGAAATTTCTGAATAAAATAGGCCCGCGTGTGAATGTCTATGTAAAATTTCAACTCAATGGGTAAAGTAATGGTTACGTGATTGAGTAACACACACACACACACACACACACACACACACACACACACACACACACACACACACACACACACACACACACACACACACACACACACACACACATACACATACACGCACCACGCACACGCACCACGCGCACACACACACACCACTATATTTTTATATTTTATATTAGAATATTATATAATATATTTATATTATATTATATATTTTTATATTTATATATATATAATAGAAATCGTCAGAGTAATATATATATATATATATATATATATATTGTGTCTCAGTTGACACACTCGAAAATAAAAATACGTAATTAAAGTCCTCGAAGGTTAAGTCGCATATAATATACCAAGTAAGATTCTTGTTTATGTACATATAACTGTAAGTGAAAAGTGAATAAACAGTGTAGGAAAGTTAATTATATGTATATATAATATGACGTGATTCCTTATTATAGAAGAAATATTTGTAAAAACGTAAAACTCAATTAGGTCTTATCAAATTGTCGCTATATACCAAAAACCACTAAATTGTATATGTTTCGGCAAGTAGGGCTATTGCGCGCTATCTGCCATAAATAATAACACACCTCGGAAAGCTTTGTTGCATGAGAAGCAATACGCGAGTCGATCACTGGAGAGGAGCGTTAGTTAGGCAAGAAGGGAATGGAGAAAATTTATTGAGAAAAGTCTCTGATAATTCGGAAATATCACTAACAGCCCTCACCTGGAACTTGGGAAATTCCAACCAAAACTAAAGGGAAAGGAATGTTCTGATAATGGAGAACCCAGATAAAATAGTGGCATAATGTAGTCAACGAAATTAAAGAGGGGATGAAACCCCGTGCTGAATTTACTCACGCGAAACAGAAGAGAAGTCAAAACCCAGAAATGGAGGAGGAGGAGGAGAGGGGGTGAATTTTGCTAACAGTTGAAGTAAATGGATAAATTCGATAAGTAAAAGGGGTAAAAAACGTTAACTAGTTTAACTGTGGAAATTTGAACAAGAGTTGCTAAACCTTATAAAATAAAATTAAAGATAAGGGACACATTCATTCAGTGGCATGCTTAGTGTTGATGTTAATTCGACATTAACTCAAGAGGTAGTCAGTCCTTATGTTTCGAAACGGACTCTTGGAATAGTTCGGTCCCGTTACGGCACTTGGTACTAATATACTATTGATTTATCTCTCGGTAGCTTGGGCGAAATTGAGACCTCTCTCTTTCTCTCTCTCTCTCTCTCTCTCCCTCTCTCTCTTTCTCTCTCTCTTTCTCTCTCTCTCTCTCTCTCTCTCTCTCTCTCTCTCTCTCTCAGGGCTAGAGCCAGATCTATTTGTCATTATTTATTTCTATTCTTAAGTTCGGATGTTAGTTCACAGCTATACAGTTTGAGATATAAGTTAAGAATTTTGTAACATGAAAAATAAAGAAATGGGTAAAAAGACATATCTGTTCATTAAGACACCATGGGTATGGGTTACAATTTGATTTTGCTTAAACAAGGCAAAAATTAAAAATTTGTTTTAAACATTTAACGACGAAAAATATATTCTATATCTACATATTCACATAAATATCGTTTCCTTTTACAAACAATTTCAGACATTGAATCTTTGAAATAGATTGTTTCGATATCCTAAAAGTGTACATTATGCTGGTGAACGATTCCATACTTGCCAGGAAACGCGATGCCACTACCAACCTCAGAGGTTGTGGAATGGTTTCTGTAAATGCGATTTCTCGTTTCTCAATATTTTTGTTAAAGCTGTAGTAAATTCTTCAAAATCATTTGATATCAACGGGTACAGTTTCGGGAACCAGGCCGTCTTCCAATTTCAGTGTTTAGAGTAAATTGCAACCGATATGGATCCGATGGAACAATTGGAAATTGGACCCTCTTTCACGCATCCACCATCGTCTCCCTCCTTTTTCATTATTCAAAATTGTAACGCTGCGAGCAGCGTCCCATCAAGGTCAGACATGTTAAGCAACTAACCAACAAGTCCCTAAAATGTCTAGAGACATTCTTTATAAGCAAGTCTAGAGACATTCTTTATAGGCAGGTCTAGAGACATTCTTTATAGGCAAGTCTAGAGACATTCTTTATAGGCAAGTCTAGAGACATTCTTTATAGGGAAGTCTAGAGACATTCTTTATAGGCACTTCTAGAGACATTCTTTAGACATGTTTATAGACATTTGCTAGACGTTGTCTAATATTTTGGACAACGCATTTTAGACAAAATCAACTGTTGCATGGAATCATAAATTGTCATTTAATTCACTTTGAGACGATTCATAGCATAACCTGACGGAAATTATACTGACGCGTAATTGTATAGTTTGTCCCTGCAATACGTTTTTGTAGACGTCGGTATAGAAGATTTTACTTCAATCATGTTTACATTATTCTGAGGTCAATTTATTTACAGCTATGCTGTATCAAATCTTAGAACACTTATCACAAGGATATCTCGGCAGCTCATAATACCGGTAATGGGTAATGGGTAATGGGTAATGGGTATGAAGGGATATCTCTTATTTACAAGTTTGACAGTCGTAGCCTGAAAAATCTCCTAACATCTGTACCCTCTTATAGTTGGCGAAAATTCACATACAGTAAATTATAATCATGGCCTGTATCAGACGTACTACGAGATATCATGGCATGCCATATTTATAAGTTTAGATATTGGTATCCTACGTAAGTTCGCAAGAAATTCAGTTTTGCGTTTGCAAGTAGGCCTCTTGTAAGAGCGTGTAAGTGATATTATCGAGGTCATGATAAAGTTATTACAAGTAGGTTATTACTTGTTTTATGTTGAACAAAAAAAAAAACAGAGAATTAAAAATTTATGTAAGGAATTAAAAAGTCTTTTTAACATGTAAAGAATAAAAATATAAACACGCTTCAACTAGCATGAAATATCAATAACTATAGTTATAATTTTTGTAATAGTAAGAGTTATTAAATAAGTAAGTAACTGCACGCATACACTCAAATGAATATATTTTATCACACGCGTTTCGATGACATATGTCATCCTCAGTGATAGAAACTTTTGTAAATTTATAGAAGTACCACTGATGATAATGACATAAACGCGTAGGACAATAAATTATATTGTTTTGTTAGTTCGTGTGCAGCTATTTACATATTTATAACCTCAACACACAAGCTAGCTCAATAATTACTTATAATATATATTATTATAAAATGATTTGAATAATTTTGAAGGAAGTAAAATATTTTATCATGTGAAAACATTTCCATAATAACGAACCCTGCGATATGAGCACATTGTTAAATGTGTATTGTTTTAACGAGCTTTGTGTTTTCTTTATGCGCCGAGTCATTAAAATTAATTTATTTAATGACACATCATATTAATGTTTACACATCGTTATTTACTACTATAAAACCTATATCCACCACTGTTAAAATAGGATGATACTGTAACTGTGCGTGTTTTTTTTCAAAGTTATGTTGCAATATGTATTTTAAATAATGATATTTTCCATCATAGAAAATTTTACAAAAGTGTGTGCAACATGAATATTTTATGGTTTGAATTTACAGGTTGGCAACACTGTGTGTAGTGCGTACAACCTCACTTTAGCTGTTATTATGTTGTGTGTTATAAACTTTTGCATAAAACATTTGTTCTGTAATGATTATTATTATAGATGATTTACTTTGATTTAATTTTGTATCTATGTATCTCGTGTTATAACAATTGTTGTCCTCAGTGACTGGCTGAGAATCTACGTAGAGGTGAAACTATAAAAAGTAGAGGCTTGAAACTTTCAGCGTAAATTGCGTTTAGACGCGCAATATGAAAGGATTCTGCTAAATGTTGATTTTAAAGGCAAAAATTCCAATACTGTAATATTTTCAAATATTATACGATTGCTTCAATCATCCCTATACAATCGCATGTATTTTAGGTTAAATAAAACGCTATTATAACTTTGTATTTCCATGCCATGATCAGTATCAATTGCTAGCTATTTAATAAATTAACATATAAAGTGACAATTTTGAACTAGTGCGGACGATGCCGCCACGGGACGCTAGTACTTTTATATGTATTTACAAATTACAAAACTTGATAAATATAATTACAATAGAGTTTCGATGATTAGAGGTAGATGGGACCGAGCCTTCTTCGTTTTACACGGAAATACGTTCCTGTGATTTAGCAAAAATAGGAGGTCTAATAAACCCTAAAGCTATGGGTAGTTAAAAATGGAATAAATAAAATCAGTTTATAGAACTTTATATGAACATTTGTTGAAAGTCTGTTTCAATTTTTTTTCATACCATAGTAATATAAATATTTTTTGGAAGCCCGACTCATCGTTTTCTTTCAAATAGGTAAAATAACTTCGAGTACAAATAAGCTTGAATTTAACGGAAACTTGAAATATCGGACTCGGAATATCGAGACGCTACTGTGTTTATTGCAAATTTAGCTTACCTAATGCAAAGTAACTAGCTCCCCCACGTGCCTACTGGACAATTCAGAATTCTTGCGGCTCGTGAACAGAATTACATACAATCCCAAATACAAACATTTGGGTCCACTGGTCGTTTAACAAGCCTAACTCCGTCCGTGTTCCAGTTGTCATAGTGTATGGAACTTTTACTATAGTAGCTATTGTTATAGTGAAGCATATTTTCCCTCTGACTTGGTCTACCCTAGAGAAGCCACCCTGCCAAGCAAATAGCATTTGTAAGGATTTACTTTCGTCCTAAATAACACAAAACACACCCCACTAACGTTTGAAGTGAATAATTATTTAGGCGTGGCTGAACGTAGAAACGTTTTACTGGAAAAAATCTTCTATTTAGGTCACGCTAAAAACGTCACGCCGTTTATATTACAAGCTATGTTATAGAACAGCTGCTCCAACACATAGGTTAGGTTGTCTAGTTATTGTACACTATTAAGTTTGAATGTTTTAACTAAATATTTCATTAGCTGTAAACTATTCAATATATTAATTTACATTTAAATAAATCTTTATATATATATATATATATATATATATATAAGTATAAGTTATATATATATATATATATATATATATATATACATATATATATATATTGAGATTTGATATATATATATATATATATATATATATATATATATATTAAATGATATTCAGCTAGACATTTCCTACTATTTTTTTTAAGTACAATTTCCTTAAGCTTGTCTGACGCTTATTAAGATCCTGTTTCAAGTGCATTCGTTACGTTTTATTCAGTAAATGTAAACCTTCAGCATCCAAGTAAGGTTTTCTACCAACTAGACATTTTTTATATTAAATGCAATAATTTCTTTGTAATAACATCTTTGTTTCTAATTTCTTCAAACGTAGTAACCATTAATGCCGACCAGTCCCACAGTCAATACCTACTAATAACATGGCCCATACATTATAAAATTATAAGTACTATTGTTATATTACAATTGTATTTAAACTTGTATGCCGCCTCTAAAGTTGATTAACCTGTTTTATCGTCGAACTTGATTTTTAACGTCTCAGTTATCTCTGTCATTTCTAGCATCGTCAGGCTTGAGACACTTGGCGTTTTTCGTCTGATCATTTTTTTTTACCGCCGCCGTTGTGGCTAGGTTGGTATTGCTACTTGCACATTCAGCGGTAAAATGGACGATAGGATTATTTACCGCCATCGGTAGAAATTCAGCCGCTCACTGCCACTACAGTCGTCGGATGTTTTACCGCCGCTCCCAAAGTAGTGGCGTATGAGACTAAATGTGCGCTTACACACTCGTCGGCTACTCTGCTGTCGACAGCTTTTTGAGGGTAAAATTTGAATGGAAATTTACATCCTTATTTGAAGAATTTATTTAATAAAGAATAATGTTTACTGTAATTAGTAATAAAAATAATGACACTATTGAGAGATTTAACTTTAATGTAAACGTTTCTTAGCATGAAATATTTTTCTTTGAGCTTAAATTTTAAACTACACTTTTGAAATTGGTTATTATGTGTTTCCTAAACATTTCAAGGAAAGATATCAAGAACGATTTGTAAACTGTGTAATAGATTTATAGGCTAAGTGTTATGTATATATGCTATACCAAGATAAGTAAACCGAGATATGTATATAGCATGTATAAAAAAACCTCATCATGAAGGGTTAGTTGAGACTTAATTATTAATTTAAGTTTACACATGATACAAACCCAATTTATATACATTATATACAATTACATTGTTATTCATTGAAATTATGCATTACATTAAAATAACAAATTTCATGTATTATATGTAATAACATAAATTGAAACATTTTCCCCTCACTATCTGAATAGTACTCATCTTTTTTCCAACAGACGTGAAAAAGTTGTCACTTCTGTCGGCACTACCATAAATTTACTACCAACATTTGCAAAAATTCAAAATTTCTATAACAAACCATAAAAACTTACATTAAACACAAAAATAAACAAGGTAATGAAAGAAGGAGTCGGTGTGACGATTTTACGGCGACGGATATTTTAACGCCCAGTGTGTAAACGCGACGTAATGTTAGAGCGGCGACGGTAAAAAAACGTTTGGAAGAAAAACGGCAAGTGTGTCTCCACCCTGACATTCTCTTTGGTTGGTGTTTCCAGTTATCAGACTTTTCTGTGAGAGATTTCAATTAGGGTTAGTAGGAGGTCCTGATTGGTGATGCTCTCCGAAATCCGTAAAGTAAAGTCAGGGTGTTAACGCCAGATCTCTGTGACACTCAAAATAATATTATACAAATGACCAGAAATGTTGATTATTAATAAAATATTTAAAAACAATGATTATAAGTTCATGTTAAAGTAGAAATAAATTATAAAATCATTAAACCAACCGTTTATTTGAAGGAGTAATGGGATTGCTATAAAAACAATATATGATCGTAAATCTATTACAATAGAACAATTGATTCTGCGCTTAATAAGGTTGGAATTATTAAAATCTATTTATTATTTCATTTAGTATCCACAGTTCTCAATGATGTAGCTTATATCACTACACCCAATGTCTCCAATACCTCTCAACTTGCTGAACCATCCTGATTCAATATGTCGGACCAATTGACTGTTCATTCGAAATTTATTTCAAGTCAAATCTCAACACAATTGGGTGGATGCGAAATTAATCGCTTTTGATGTATTAACAGTTCAGCGATAACTGTTTCAATGTAAATCTATAGCAATAAATTAAAGATGAAAGGATATCCCGGCTTGAATATCCATCGGTTTCCAAACTAATTGCAATGGAAGTAATAAGAGGGATTCCATATTTGACCCGATTAGAGTCAGTGCAAGGAACACGTTAAGCCGTGTGGACTCATCTTTGACCGGTTTCATACAATGCATTGTTGAATTGATCATTAATTAAATACATGCAAACTACTTTGCTATTAGTTACATTATTCAAACAGAATACATTATGACTAATCCAATGGGAATATCTCCTGTATATCAAACAGGCCCTGCTAATAGCATATTTTTTAATAATTAGTTTTATAAACACTTTATAATTTCCAGAAACATATATATCATGACAAATATTTATTGTTGAGTTTACCTTGACGTATTTTAGTTTAAGTAATAATTTTATAAACATACAGTCAATTCTTACATAGGTAAAAAAAAGTAAGTGTAGTTTACTTTAATTAGATAATTACAACTAATGTAAATATATATTTACATATGACAGAATCCCAATATTAAGTGGTAAAACAGAAAGCGAAATTAGTTATTAAAATTAGTTAATATAATAAATTTAAAACTTTTCATACCATCCAAGGTCATCCACTACAAGTTTAAGAAAATGTATTTGGACTTAAGTGGACGAATAAAAGTTTTATTGAAAATTATAAAACGACACATAAATAAGTATATATATATATATATAATTTATACCTAATGCAAGAAAAGTTGATGGTTGGTGTAATAAGACCAGTTTTAATAATATATATATATATATATATATATATATATATATATATATATATATATATATATATATATAATAACGTACCTTCACTTATGATTGTCTACAGGATAATTTTGACGCTTAGAAAATTAAATTATTAACCCAGCTACTTGCTTTTATAATAACAGATTTATTTTATCCTGAGATCAATATTGCATTTACAGGTAGTTCGTATAACTCGTTTTACTAACTCTAATATTTGCCGATAGGCATCCAGACTTATAATTTTAATCAATTCTAATTTTACTTTCCTTCAGCGATCTAAGGGCGTGTATAAGTTACTGCACTTGGTTTGATAAATTTTATATTTAAATTAATTATGACTTTTTAAGGAATTTATAAAAGTTTAAATGTTCTTAAAATGCTTGGTTTTAAAGAGTTGGCTTTATTATGAAAATAAATGATCCAATAGTACTTGCGTGGTTCCTTGTTTCACTTCACTTGACAAATTCACTTATTATTATTTCCTATCAATTTCACTTTTCTTAACCTCTCGAAATGCTTCTATGCCGTAACTGACTCTATTAGTCACTCCCTTATTAATTCCACTTACTATTTAGTTATCTGCCTTATTCAATTTCTCGTACTAGTTTCTTATCTCCCTCACTTAATATATCTTATTACTTAGTAATATCCCTTGCTTTAATCTCATTTATTACCCTTTATTCTCCCTCTATTATTTCACTCTCTATTTAATAATCTCCCTTATTAATCTCCCTTACTCTAAATTGCCACGTTACTTTGTTTGAATTTGATATTTCTTACTAAAACTGAACATTACTTCTCCCTCGAGTCTTGCATTATGACTCCTCGAGTTCTACATCTTAACCCTTTCGAGTACTGAAAATTGACTCCTTGAGTCCTGAAAATTGACTGTCTTGTTCCTGTGTCTCTTGGATTGTATCCGTATGGGTTCATCCCATCTTCAAATTTGATTGGCTCCCTTATGGCACTCAAACTGTGACTAGCCAATGAAATTTTGAAGCTTCCATCACTTGCTTCTGGGCTTCGTGGGAATTTGTCTAACTTTCCCAAGGTGAAGGAGTTTTTCTGTATTTTGAGGGATTCCTAGTCATAAATATCCCTGGTCCGTGGATGTCTAGGTAAAGCTTCTCTCCCATGAACGAGGCACGTCCTGGTTTACTTACAATGAACCCCTTTCGAATTATTTTAATATTTATGAGTTGCAGGTGTGTGCAGGAACTTATTTCTGCCGATAGATCTGACAATAGACTAGCGCTAGCTAAGTATATCCCACAAGTTCAAATATTTTACTAACAGTTTTCTTGACCTAATGAATTTCGTTATATTATATATATATATATATATATATATATATTTATTTATTTATATGAAGGTAATATATTACTATTGTAAGTAATTTTATCCACCAATAAGTGCAATGATTTTACTTTGTGTGATGAGGCGCCTTTCGGTCACTTGACCATTGTCGAATAACTTTGAGTGATAAATGGTCAAGTGACTGAAAGGCGCCTCATCACACAAGGTAAAATCATTGCACTTAATGGTAAATAAAATTACTTGCAATAGTAATATATTAACTTAATAAAGTCAGTGCAACGGAAAAACAATGGATAACGTAAAATATCAATATATAAAGAGTATGAACTAAGAGCAGAAGTAAAAGAATGAATAAGTCATATTCGATTACTTACTTACTACGTAGCGCTACTGCCTGGGGTGGGCCTTGGCTTCCTTAACAATAGCCTTCTGTTTTCATGCTGTTATGTCGAGTACCCTTAAACCTTCCTCAAGGTCCTGTAGCCATCATCTTCTTGGTCGGCCAACTCTTCTTTTGCCAATCATAGAGCCATGTAAAAGTTTGTTCGGCATTCTATTGGTGGGCATTCTTATGATAGGACCCAACCATTCTAGACGTCGGGTTTTAATAAAATGGACCACATTTGCGTCTTTGTATAAGGAATACAACTTGGCATTAGATCGAAGCTTCCACACATTTGTTTGTACATTGTGGACAGGACCATATTTTTTTCTCAAAAGCTTACGCTCAAACAATGTCAACTGATTTTTCATCGGGGCGATTAAAGTCTACGTCTCCGCTCTATACGTTAGGACCGGCCGAATTAAGGCTCCATAGAGCCGTACCTTAGTGGTTTGAAACAACAGCCTACCTTTAAAAAGCTTTATATTTGCGAAGTATGCTCTATTAGCTGCCATTATTTTTGTTTGGACTTCATTTATTGTTTTATTTTCATCATTCACTTCTGAGCCCAAATTTTTATTTTTTTAAAGGAATATCCATCGATATCTATAGTCGTACTGCTACGCCCTCTGCTTCTACTCATAAATTTAGTTTTTCCCTCATTTATGTAGAGACCTATATTTTTGCTTTCCTTATTGATTATATTAAAAGTCTCTTTTAGCGATGGAATATTCCTGACAACCAAGCATATATGATCAGCATATGCACATCTTTGACTGCATGTATGCATGATATTCCCTGAAACGTTCATCCCCCTCAAAACGCCATGTAAGGCCAGATTGAAGAGGGTAGCATACAGGGCATTGCCTTGTCTCACGCCAGTCAGAATAGGGAATTCGGGACTCATACCGCCGCCTATGACAACTTTGCCGTCACTATCAAACAATGTAATGTTGATCAGTCTGATCAACTTGTTTGGTACGTTGAACTTCTTTAGAATTTCGAGCAATTTTGCTCTGTTGAAACTGTCAAAAGCATGCCGATAGTCAATTAAAAGAAGATGGAAGTCAATTTTATATTCCCAACACCTCTCGATTAACTGTCTTAAAACAAATATCTAATCGGTAGTTCCCCTTCCCTGTCGGAATCCGCACTGATAATTTGTTATGATGTTTTTAGCAAAGACGCTGAACTTTTTCAGTATTATATTTGAGAATATTTTGTATGCTACCGTGAGAAGAGATATTCCACGATAATTTCTGCATTCCAATTTGTCACCCTTTTTAAAAATAGGACATATGAGGCTAGTTCTCCCTTTTCTAGTCATGCGTTCTCTTTCCCTTATGTCTAGGACTTCACAATTTCTCCACAATTTTTAAACAAATCGGCTACAAGTGAGCCTTTCCTAGGTGCTTTATTGCTTTTCAGCTTTTCAATCAACTTCATGAAGTCATCCATGTCCGGTGGCTCAATGTCATTATCATTTGTCACTTCTATTCGGCCCAAGGTATTGTTGTCTAGGTCTATCGTCTGAGCTCCCGCGTTATGCAGATCACCAAAGTACTCTGCCCATCTCCCAATAGCTTCCCGTCCCCTCCACCACTCTACCATCTTTATACTTGCATGAGTAGGTTTTAGGATGGGAACCTCTATTTAAACATTTAACAGCACCATAGAATTTCCTGGATTCGTTATTACTTCTTAGTTCCTCAATTTTCTCTATTTGCTTCCTTAGAAAGGCTTTTTCTTTTCACGTATGACCTTTTTTGCTCTCCTACGGCTTAGTTGGTAATCTGAGGTATTCTGTCTTGTAGCTCGCTGTAGCATTATCAATCTATATGCATTTCTTTTTCTTAGCGCCTTACGACACTCGTCATCTAACCATTCCTCACCACGTCCCTCACTTTCTCGCCAATTACATCACTCACCGTCTTTTCAATGACTCTGCTAATTTTGGACCACTTTACTTCTATTCCTGTTTTCTCATTTTCAATACCCTCTTTCAGTAACACTTCTAACATTTTTCTATCGCCTAGTTCTCTAAATCATTCTAATGTGCCCGGATCTTTACATTTTTTAGGTTCTAGTGCCTTCTTTTATATAATTTCTCTTGTCGGAAGCATGCCAGTCGCTCTCTATAATTAATATTTACCAGAAAGTAGTCTGAATCACAATTTGGGCCTCTGACCGTTCTCACATCAGTCACTGAGGAAGAATGGCCTTTTGAAATGAGTACGTGATGAAATTGTGTTATTGTGTCATTTGGTGCTTTCCAAGTTCCAATATGTATTTGTTTTTGTGCGGGAAGCAAGTACTTTTTATTATCATGTTGTTTGCTTCAGCAAATTCACACAAGTGTTTGCCATTGTCGTTCGTTATATTATGAAGTAAGTAGGTTCCAGCAACAGTTTGTGTAAAATTCTCCTTGCCTTGGGCGTTTCGATCACCAAGTATAACTTTTGTGTCATATAGGGACTACATAGAATAGCATTATCTAATTGTTGGTAGAAAAGTATTTTTTCATCTTCATCACTGTATTCAGTTGGTGAATAGGTAGAGATCGAAGTTGTATTTCTAAATTTTCCCCTCAAACGCATATTGCACATTCTATCAATTATGGGTTATAATAGCAATAAACTAAGGCGTAGTCTCTTTGTAAGCATGAATCGTGTTCTTTTTTGTCCATTATTTGCTGATCCACTGTACAGTATGGTATATTACTTCTTATCAAGCCTACCTTGCCCTCTCGATCTAATCTCCTGTAAGGCCACTGCGTCAATGTTAAATTTAAATAGCTGTTCAGTCACTTCAGCTATTTTTCCAGTCTGTAACATTCTCCGAACAATCCATGTTGCTAAAACCAGGTTTAAGTTCCGTTTTCTTTTGCCTTTTAATCTATCCTTTATTATTATATTGTTTGGTTTCGTAACAAGAGTTTTTTTTACGGTGTAGGGTTTTTAGCCCTACGCTTAACCACTAACTGGTGGGCCAGGTCATTTTTTATCAGGGTTTCTATCCTCTAGCTTGGTTGTTTTCTCTGCAGCTAAGAGCCCAAGCTACCCTTGTTTTTATTTTGGAATTTACTCTCCTAGTCTTTGGGGTCCTCTGCCAAACCATGCAAGACAGCACAGGGCAGTGCTTTTTTCATGGCGGCACTTACTCGCCATTTCACAACATCGTTAACGGGTTATGTGGTATTTAATACGTACGATCTTGCCAATGATTGAACGTCCACCCCTGTTAATGTTGCCACCTCTGGTCCGGGACTGCTTAGTTGGAATCCTTATTCGCAGCTGACCTACATATCTGTATTCCACTCCACTATCCGCCACCTGTAGACCCGCCCAGTAGCCGAGGTAAGCCCAGGGTATATTCAATTAGAACTCAAAAATAATATTATACAATAATATTTATAACAATTGAATAATATTTCAAGTGTATTCACGCCTTATGATAAGAGACCAAATTTTATTTATGTATCACTATCTTTAATGAATATAAAAGAATACATTTTATAAATAGTCTCCCATGAATTTGGTCTGGTTTAATAAAACTGCATTTAATATAACTAATAAAATTACAATTGCTTTTATTTTGTATGGTTTCTTTTTAGTGTTGTAATTAAATGAAATCCGTGCTGATTAAATGTTTTTATTTTACTAAAGTATTACCCTACACAGCACATGGCCCCATCCAACACCCTATTCATAACGTCGTTACACCCTTCCAATTACCTCCTAATAAATTGATGAATCTGGAAAGCTTATTACAGCATTTTTTTTATCCCAACTATGAATTCACATTGAATATTTATATATGTTTTCTAATTTTTATTCCTTAAAAGTACATTTTATTCACCCACTCAAGATCAAATACATTTTAAAAAACTTGAAGTGGATGCAATTGATGTTAATACAGTATTTTTCAAATATAAACTATTTAATTAAATTTAATTATTATATTTTTAAAATTATTGCGCTTTCTATTTTGCCACCTAATATTGTGGTTCTGTCATTTGTATAAACCTATTAATCATAATTGTAATTATTAATTAATAAAGTAGCTAAAATGCAAATTTTCTTTGTTGACCCAAGTAGGAATTAACTTTGAAATGTTTTTCTCATATTACTTGTTTTATTTCTGAAGTCATTAAAGGCCGTTTGTCTAACATGTTAGAAATCTAGGTGGCAAGACAGTTTAATCTTATCGGAAGACTTTGGTGTTACTATATAACAAAAATTGTGACCCTAATAATTCATAATTTGAGAAGTATAAATAAATAAACGTTTTATCTAAACAAAACCATTAAGATGTAATTACTATAACTAATCGGTAATTAATATAAAACTTTCTGTTGAATGCCTTAACTAACACACATTTCCAAACGAAGAAGTAAGGGTGGGTGTTGTACCTTGAATCACCATTACGGCTTTTTCAATAAATCCACTGCTCAACTTTGGAGTAAAATAAACATTTTGGTGTTAATCACAGCTCTTTAATGAATTTAGGTATTTGGCTTTCAATTAAAAATCCACTCTGTATATTAGCGTAAAAATTTGAAAGAAGTCCATCTAAAGGAGTGCTCACTGCTCTTATAGCGTTTCTCTTCTCACTTGAGTCTTTTATAATAATATGAAATAATAAGTTACAAATAATATGATTACATACCAAAGTAACGTATCTGAAAATAGAGATAAAATAATATCTTTTGTATAATAATATGACCACAGTAAAGTTACATAGTATCTCATGCGGACAATCGTATGATACTCGCGTGGTGGGAGGATTGCTCCTTTTAAGTTGAGTCTTTTCAGTTACAGACCTTGCCCATGATAAATTACATTTTCTCCTGCCTACAGTACCGGGGGATAGATAGTCCTACACATTTGCTGTCCTTCTATTAGTTAACCTAATTCCATCTGCATTATCATCGTTTTAGCTGTATAAGGAGCGGTAGCCATCTGTGTACGACCTCGATATGGAATAGATTTAGGATACGCTATCCTTCACGTGTGACGCCATAACATTTAAACCTTGTACTAACCTAACCTAATAAGAGCTCAACTGGCAACTCATTGGGCGCTATAATAGAATAACCATCATCCGCTATAAGTCGACTTCCCGAAACAATGTACTCTAGAGGTAGCACCATTTATTGTAAAATACAGATAAACTTTCCCAAAAATATATAATATACGAGGTCTATTAGTATATTATTGTATGCCACCTTTGGTAGTATAATATGGTATGTTACCTCTGTTAGTATAGTATAATATAATATGCCACCTCTGTTAGTGTAATATGGTATGCCACCTCTGTTAGTATAATTATTATGCCATCTCTGTTAGTATAATAAAGTAAGCCACCTCTGTTAGTATAATATTGTATACCACTTTTGTTAATGAAATATGGTATGCCACCTCTGTTAGTGTAATATGGTATGCCCCCTCCTTTAGTATAATTTGGTACCCCCCTCTTTTAGTATAATGTATACCCCTCTGTTAGTATAACATGGTATGCCTCCTATGTTAGTATAATATGGTATGCCACCAGTGATAGTATAATATAATATGCCACCTTTGTTACTATAATATGGTATGCCTCCTCTGTTAGTATAATATGGTATGCCACCTCTGTTAGTATAATATGGTATGCCACCTCTCTTAGTACAATATGGTGTGCCACCTCTGTTACTATAATATGGTATGTCTCCTTTGTTACTATAATATGGTATGGTACCTCTGTTAGTACAATATGGTATACCTCCTCTGTCGTATAATATAATATGCCACCTCTGTTACTATATTGTGGTATGCCCCCTCTGTTAGTACAATATGGTATGCCACCTCTGTCAGTACAACATGGTATGCCACTTCTGTTAGTACAATATGGTATGCCACCTCTGTTAGTACAATATGGTTTACCTCCTCTGTTAGTATAATATAACATGCCACCTCTGTTACTATAATATGGTATGCCCCCTCTGTTAGTACAATATGGAATGCCATTTCTCTTAGTACAATATGATAACTGTGATTAAAGTGAAGTAAACGTTAGGCGTATTAAATAAATAACACGCTAATATACTCGTATTTTTAATTTGTATGCAGCTAATTATATAAATGATTTTGTGAAATATTCAAACTAACCTTGTTAGCTCAAGGAAAGTTTTTGCTAAAGTGTAGGTACTTATGTTCTGCTCCTTACATTACATAGTTGAACTCTAAATGTACGGACTTTGTTTTTCATTGCGGAAACGTTGCACTAATTAAATACACTTCTTCCCCTCGATATTCAACGAATTATGATTTATTCAATACCTATTTTGCAAGTAAACATGAATCAAAACAATCATTTTCATTCATATATATTATCAAATAATTAAATCTCTATCAATAAATCTGTGACAATTCTTCAATTTATTAGAATAATTTTATATTATAGAATGTTTATATTTATTTCAATTACCAACATGAAATAAATCTTCAGTTGTGATTATTTGGAAGGAACCTTAAAATTATTCCTATTCTGCTAAACCCATCTGTCATTTCCCCCTCTTTCTGCGTTAGTTCTTTTGCTATATTTAGTTCATGCATGTACCTTTCAAGTCATCGGTCCTAGGTATACTTATTAAGCTCCCTTTGACTTGTTTCACGGTGGTATTATTACTTAAAGGAATATAATTTTAACATCCTCTAAGGCCATTTTACTTCCTTTATTCCTAAAATTGTGATGTAATAATTAAGGAATATTTAGAAAATTATAATAATTGAAAAAGCATATAGAAAAAATATTTTGGTGCAGAAGATACCGAAATGTAGAAAAGTAAACTACTTGGTAGTTGTTTGCCTAACTTTCGAAAAAGAGCTAATACATTCAAATGATAACAATGGTACTGTTTCGGTCTTTTTGTTTGTTGTATCTTTTGCGATGAATAGGTGAATATGTTGATGAATTAAAGAGTAGATTTTTCACTGCAGCAATTGATCAAGTATTCTATCTATTCCGCTTTAACATGAAGATAAATATAATTAATATCGAAATGTATTTCTTTGCATTGAATTAATTTCACAATTGCTGGCGTAGCCTATAGATTCTTTCGTGAAAGAGTCAGGCAAATAGTTATGCTCACGAACTGAATGGTAGTTTTAAAGTAGATCCCGAACTAATAGTTTGTCAGAGTATAAACCTTTCAATTAATTACGTATTGAACATTATTTAATTTTGCTTTAAAGTATACGTACCCATCAGGCAAGGCCTTATATATTCTTTCGGAGAAATATAACGTTATTTTAGATGAGATAACAAACATATGGCTTTTGTTACAAACATTTATCTAACAACATTACCCGATGAATCTATTTATACAATGTGTGCTAGAAATGTGTGTGAACAATTATACATCTCTAAGTGAAACAAAGTTCTCAGTATGTAGCGGCAAATATACGTGACTGTTTGTTTCAATAACTGTTTGAAACTACCGCATTATATCATGTTGGGGACATATACGGTTCCCAATTTCACTTAATCTAACTGTTATCGCATTAAATATATTATAGGAAGTGCCGGATAGTTGTTCGGACTTGCAGTATTTAAAAGGGTTTTTTGTTGTGTTGGAGGGATATTTGTAATTGTTAGGAGGATTATTTTTTGTTATGTAGTAGGAATATTTTTTCCTGTGTAGGAGCGATATTTTGTTTGGTAGGAGGAATATTGTTAGTTGTGTGGTAGGGAAATGTACTGTTGGTTAGAGGGATAATTTTTGTTCTGTATTAGGGACATTTTTTGTTATATAAGAGAGGTATTTTCATGCTGTCAGAAAATGATATTTTTTGTTGTGTAGTGGCGATATTTTTTGTTATATAGGAGGGATATATTTTGTTGTGTAGTAATGATAATTGATTTCTTAAGGGGACATTTTTCGTTGTTATGAGGGACATTTTTGTGTAATAGGGATATTATTTGTTGTTAGGAGGTATAACTACTCTGCAGTAAATACGGCTACAAATACATACTAGAGAAAAGGATTCTTGAGGATAGAAAGTGAAATAATTATTTTTTTTCCACATCGGTCAGTTTATAGCGAGCGTTTGATAATTGGAGGGGAGTCTTTGTCTATGAACTGACAAATTTTTCAAAACTAAGTTGTCATAGATAAGTTACTAATATTAAAATTACAGTCTAACCTGACTAGCTTAGAATAGACAATCTAATACTGCGTTCAGCCTGCTACTGCTGCCCTGACCTATACACTTTGTTCTTATAATGGTATAAGTAGAATTAGATTTGGTTATATTTTCCCACGCAAGTTAACAAAGTGACCGTAACGAATTTATCATTGACAATAATTGACGTAGTAAAATTATCACAGGTGTTGACCTAATTTACAAGGTATTTTTTTATTATAAATATTGCAACAGAAATAAGTATGGTTTTAGGAGCTTCGCAGTGGGGAAGCCCAAATAGTGTCATTGCAATTAAGTAAAGTGTTGTGTTTTGATGGAAGGTTTTCCGTTTGATAAAGACAAAAGCTTCCTTTACAGAGGTCGAAATGTTTCTCGTCAATTAGAAGGCACTCCTTTGTCAGGAAATTATTCTCTGAATGCGATCACGCAAATCCAGAGCTCCTAATGAAGAGACGGATATTTCTTTTCCAAAATTAACGTTTCACTTGGGAATTTTTTATTATTTTGACAAGTTCAATTAGGTTTCAAACAATTTAAATCACGGAAATGTTTATATTTTTCCAATTTCATTCCATAGCTATGCGACATTCTTTACTGCAAAAAAATACTATTTACGTTTACAATTAATTACTAAATGCATATAATTAATAAACTCAAAATTGGATTCACCTAGAAGTAGATTAAATTATTGACTTGTAATAAATTAGTGAGGGAAACTCATTAGTCAGGTGAAGAGTTTCTTTAGCTATTACTACATATTGGCGAAAGCCTTCGAAGAGTTTAGGTCAATTAATAATAAACATTTATTAGTTTCGTAATGGCTTTAGCCAAGAAAATGAAAAATATTATTTAGAATTCATGTATGTAATATATATATATATATATATATATATATATATATATATATGTTATATATATAGTTTTATATATATAGTTATATGTGATAATAGTTAGTATCCGGAGAACATCCAATCATTTTGTAGTGCATAAAAACCTCATAAAAACCTCTAACGTTTTTGCAGACAAGTTGAACCCAACTACAGTTGTTTCGTGCTTCAGATATTGTTGGGTTCACCTCGTCAATGCTGCATGGGAATCTAGCGAATCGTGAGAACTGCGTTTTATGCACTGCAAAATTATCGGATTTACTATGGATAGTAATTGCTTTTCTTAATTTTCACTCGTAAAAGAATACTTATCCGCATTTATATATATATATAACTTTACAACACTGTTTTCTTGTACAGTAAACTCCCGATTATCCGTGGAATAGGGTGACCCGGCAACGTCGGATAACGAATTCCCTGGATAATCCGCTACGAACAAAGAATACGCAAAACAATCGATCGATAATCGATTATTATACCATAAGTTACACAAATAATGACCCCGGTTAATGCAATTCACAAATAATCTTCAGAGGACAAAATAAATACAAAAAATAAGTGAAAATGTCGATGTATTTGACGGATTATAACATGTACATTTATATGTCAATATTTGTCTACTATTTACAATACGTACATAAGTATATGTCAAAAGTAATTATGTATGTACATATGTAATTTCCTTTACACATAATTCTTTCACTTTTTAACAAAAAATCTGTCACTATCGTCTGTTTTTTTTGTGAGCATTGATTTAGCATTATTGTGAGATCTACTAGTGTCTACTTGTGTCACAAAGCCATAAAGATCGTTAATGTATATGACAGACATGGATAATGCATATATCACGTCCTAGACTATTTATAGCCGATAGACAATTGTCATTGTCTCTCATATACAGTAGTCTGCTCGCCCCTTTTATTTCGCTGGCATGCGTCGGGTTGCTTCCCTTTCAATGTTAAAATTAGTACGTACATATTTACATATGTATTCCCTGCATCTTAACTTGTATTAAGCCTTATATGTGATTACGTCGTAATTTACCGTTTGTAGATTGAAACACATGAATCAGATTGGAATAAAAATTGGATATTTGTAAAACAATGGCAGACCCCGGATAATCCGCAAAACCGGTTTATCCGCCCACGGATATTCGGGAGTTTACAGAATTCAATTATCACTTACACTATAACGCATTACCTTTTGAGTTACCTTTCGAGGACTCTTATTACGTGTCTTCATTTCGAGCATCAACACGATGAGTTGATATAAAGTCTTCGAAAGTTAACTCGCATATATATATATATATATTAAATATGGTGATATGTTTTCTTGTAATATAGTTAATAAATTAAAAATATTTCAAAAACAAGAATATTTTTAATGAATATATTTATTCAAAGCTTTTCGCCGATAAAATAGGACCAGCATCTTCAGGAAAATAATTATCTTCCAGGAAGATAATTATTTTCCTGAAGATTCCGGTACTATTTTATCGGCGAAAAGCTCTGAATAAGTATATTCATTAAAAGTATTCTTGTTTTTGAAATATTTTTTTTTAATTTAATTATTATATATATATATGTCTCTCTATCTCGTTCTCTCTCTCTCTCTCTCTCTCTCTCTCTCTCTCTCTCTCTATATATATATATATATATATATATATATATATATATATATATATATATATATATTATTTCATAAACAAGAATACTTTTAATAAATATATTTATTCAAAGCTTTTCGCCGATAAAATAGTATCAGCATCTTCAGGAAAATAATTATGTAATAAAATATTTTTACAAAATTAAATCATATGTATTACCTTCGCTATTTAAATCAAATATTTCGCTATTTTATCGGCGAAAAGCTTTGAATAAATATATTCATTAAAAGTATTCTTGTTTTTGAAATATTTTAAATTTATTATATATTTATATTCGCCTAATAGACACAAGGTAGCACCACCCTTTCGTAAATATCGACTATTCCTTTGCAGTAAAGATGGCATAGTAAATCCGATTCAATATATAATCCCCCGACTACAAACGCTAGCGTAATTTTGTTGAGCAGGAAACTCGGGTAGACCTATTTGCTGCACTGAATGTTGCCATGAATATCAGAAACGAACTTCATTTAATTGTGTAAAACATTACACAGAATTGCTTTACTTGCGAATTTGCCCTAATAGAGTTTGCACCATGGCTGGAGGCTTCGTGGCCTGATTTATTCATGGTTGTAGCAATAATAACCTAAAGTAATTACATTAGTTTTAAATGTACAAAGTTTGTTTGCTTTTTGATAAATCTCTCATAAACTATTTCAATTACTGATTGTATGTCAACAACATTTGTTAATATTGTTACACATAGGATATAGACCAAGTGAGAATATATATATATATATATATATATATATATATATATATATATATATATATATATATATCGTGTACGTATTTTTAATTGTTAATAAAATATTTCTATTCATTTATCCTAGTTCAAATACGTTTGTTTAAGCTTGTAAGTAATGGTACTTGATGTTAACACAGTTTTTTCAAATGTCAAATAAATGAAATTGTGGATTAATTTCAATTTCATTGGGAAGAAAAATTTTTACAAAAGGGGCAAGGTATGCAATATAGTTATTTCGTCCCATTTGGCTTAAAATAAGTGATAACATATAATTCATAAAACAGTTGATTTAATGTTATAAGTTTTGTTACCTTATGTATATAAATTGGAATTATTTAATAAATATTCAATAAAATAAAATTGTTCTTTGTTAACCTAAGTAGGAATTTACTTGAAAAAATGTTTACTCAAAATATCTGTGTAGAAGAAACCCATTTTTAGTTCCTGTAAGTTATGAAAAAAATACCAAATTTTACTAACTATGTTAGCGACATGTATTTTTCTTATCGTTAAGCAACTGGCTGAGAATAGCTAAAGGTTTTACACGAATTCCTCCTCCACAGACAATGTATAATATGCTGGAACTCTTCAGACAAACGTAAACCCGATGAATTCTAACGGTATTTAGTCGGAGCAGTGATTCAATCCAGTCCATGAACTGTGGCATTGTTAGTTTAAACACAAATTGTAACAGTCGCAAAAATAGGGGGGGGGGGTGGATATCGTACTACTTATTAGTTTCTACGACATAGAACACGAAAATTTTGACGGAAAGAAATATGTATAATCTTAAGGTGGAAATATGTAAAAATAGTTAGATACGTAAAATATGTGTTTTCTTAAGGCTAATGATTGTGAAAAAATTCTTACGCCATTATTTTGGTGGCTAAATCAAATTTATTTGAGTGAAAATGTG
>JBAIZL010000004.1:165669731-165697231 GCA_036971475.1 Prosapia bicincta
GTCTACATATTAATAAATACAATAAAATTTTAACAGAGGCCCCAATACAACAAAATCAATCTAAAATTACTAATATTACAAGTTACAAGAATAAATTCTTATGTACATTTCGATTACCATCCAATCATCATCAGATGTTCTTATTACAAAATTACAAACTTGAATATAATAATTTACGAACTATACTGACCTAAACTAGAAAATCAGTCTAGCTCGTAATTTATTTTGTTATAAATTGTAATTTTGTAATAAGATCCTCTGATAATGACATGTTCATCGAAATGTATATATGGGTTTATTCCTTAGTAATTTGTAACAGTAGTTAATTATTTGTGTGAGGTATTGTGGTGTTTGCAAGTACTTTTATCATAATATAATGTGTCACTGTGTTCGTAATATTGTATATAATAATAAGATGAACACTTTAAACGAATAAAATTTAGAACCAAACAAGCAGGCATAGACGTTAGCTTTTGCTGCCCGACGTTAGACAGCGCTACTTGTGATTATCTGTGAGAGTTTTATAGAGGAATGATGTGAATGCCCTTTGACCTTGTTAGAAGTACATTGAACATTTTATGTTGGCAAATGTTTACCGACGGCTGCCTATTTGTGGAGCCTTATTATACGGTTTTATTATACCTTATACGCTCATACAGCTTTTACGTACTTTAGATTTTTCAGGGACTTTGTACAGTCCATTTACTGACATGTTTAAGGTTCTGGTTAGGATGAGAATTTAAAATTAAGGTGAAATTAGTTAGCCTTTAAAGACTAAACTTTATATAACATCCTAACCCCCTCACCCTGCGCCATTAATTTATTAACATTAACAAAAGAAGCACCTACATATGTCTGCTGATACGCCACTGCAAACAGTCGAAAAAGCAATTGGCAACGAAAAGTGGTCACTTTAATTTTAAAGTGGCTAGATGTGTTATCTTAGTGATTTACCTTCTACCTTAGTGATCGGCCACTGACTGAAAATGAGGACTAGCGCTATCTACCATCGGGCCGCATAAGTTATGAACTTTTGGTTTGAGTTATATCCATTTGACTCGTTCCTCACCGTTAATAGGGTGTTAGAGGATTAGCAATAAACACGTTATTTCTAAAAAGACATGAGTTGAAATTTATATTTATTTTATTATTAGTTGCAATAAAATGCATTAACTGTTTTAAAAGAAATATAACTTTTAATTTAATATCGAACGCTGCGAGAGTGTATTTATATTAAAATAGTTGAATAAATGATTTTAAAAAGATACCTATACGTTGATTTGACAATTTGTTTCCAATAGTGACGGGTTCAAATAGATTCTTCAGGCTATAAAATCTCTAAGTCAGTCAAGTCCAATATACATATATTTACTTATAAGTAGAACAGACAAGTGCACTTTAGCTCTTATATACATTCTCTTATTGAACTCAATGCAATCCGGAACCTTTCTGTTTTTATTTTAGATATAAATATTCAATTCTGAAAGTATTTTAAAAGCAATTCCCTTTTATGATTTCTTTTGTTTTTGAAATATTTTGTTTTAAATTCGTTTTACAAATATAAACATATTTTCTAAGATCGGAATATTTTTGTATGGATTACGTTTTAACAAAATTTATATTCTGTATTAAAAAAACACATTTGGTGAAGAAATGAAATTGGATGACGTGCATGTTTGATACTCATAGCGAGTCCAATGCTATTAGGATGTAACAATGACTACAATTATCTACATTGACAATAATATATTCACGTGTTTACAAGTGACAATTCAACAAATAAAAAAACCACTACAAGAGTCCATTAGGTTTAGTTGTACGTTATATACAAAATAAATATTATATATTTCATTAAAATAATTATTAGAAACATTAAGGTAAAGATACTTCACAAAGTTTTAATTTCTGCGGGCCAAAGTCTTACATATTTTCCAAAGTCCATTCTTGGCAGTTGCACCATTTAGCAACGTGCATTAGAGATGGACCTGCTTAAAAGAGAGACCATGTTAACTCCAAAACTGTGTAATCCTGAAGACTTTCATGCCCGTCTTCAATCGGAATGCTGCAATGCTAACAGCTCGTGGCTGGTTATCCTCAGTTGGTCTTCCAAGACAACAATTCCTCACCGAGAGTCCTTTAATCGATCTTAGTTCCATTTCGTTATCGTAATCTTTATTAGGGACGTGGAAGACTGGCCGGAACTCGGATGGTCAAGCTGGGAAAGGGTTTTCTCCTGCTTGGCTAGTTGGTCAGATTATTCATTGGCAGTGATATTTACGTGGCTCGGGATACATTGGAAAGAGAACAAACGCCCAGCCTTTAGATTTATTCTGCGTTACATGATGTCTTTGTTCCGCGTTCTCAAATTTTTAAATACTCCCTCACTTTTAAATACGTAGCTGACTGCTTCCATCGTAACACGATTTCTCAGGTTAAAATTTCTATCAAAACTTGTGGTTCTTAGATGTCAGCGACACTAAGGATAGTACACCCTCTCCATACGTTGCTGAGTGCTTCCATCGTAACACGATAGCTCAAGGTGAATTTTCTATCCAAGCTTGTTGTTCTTAGATGTCAGCGACACTGATGGATAAGCACTCCCTCTCCATACGTAGCTGAGTGCTTCCATCGTAACACGAGTTCTCAGGTTAAATTTTCTTTCCCACCTTGTTGTTCTTAGATGTCAGCGAAACTAAGGATAAGCACTCCCTTTCCATACGTAGCTGACTGCTTCTATCGTAACACGATTTCTCAGGATAAATTTCTATCCAAACTTGTTCTTCTTAGATGTCAGCGACACTGATGGATATGTATTCCCTCTCCATACTTTGCTGAGTGCTTCTATCGTAACATGATTGATCAGGATAAATCTTCTTTCCAACCTTGTTGTTCTTAGATGTCAGCGACACTAAGGGTAAGTAATCCCTCTCCATACGTTGCTGAGTGCTTCTATCGTAACACGATTTCTCAGGATAAATTTCTATCCAAACTTGTTGTTCTTAGATGTCAGCGACACTGATGGATATGTATTCCCTCTCCATACTTTGCTGAGTGCTTCCATCGTAACATGATTGCTCAGGATAAATCTTCTTTCCAACCTTGTTGTTCTTAGATGTCAGCGACACTAAGGGTAAGTACTCCCTCTCCATACGTTGCTGAGTGCTTCTATCGTAACACGATTTCTCAGGTTAAAATTTCTATCCAACCTTGTTGTTCTTAGATGTCAGCGAAACTAAGGATAAGTACTCCGTCTCCATACGTTGCTGAGTGTTTCGGTCGTAACACGATAGCTTAGGATAAATTTTCAATAAAACATATATTTCATCCATGACAAAGCTGATAAAAATTAACACTACCTTATTTTTGCGGTGAAACGTTTTCAAAGAAATAGTTTGCTTTTATTTTTCACTAAAACAATCAGTTTAAACAAGAACCCAACAGCATTCTCACTTATTTGCTTAGTTATCCTCTGGAGATTCGTGCGCGGGATAAGCCTTTAACTGGGCCCCGAGAGATTCGTTATTTTTATTCAATCGCAATACAACCTGACTCCAGGGACTGAGGAGTACTGTATCACATGTTTATAGGTTAGTGAGGCAGGCGTTAGTCCTGCATACAGTCGCGACGGTAAAAGGAACATTGGAAAATATGGTAAAATCCTGGAAAAACTTTACTCTCTAGATGAAAAACAACATAAAGGAAATTTGATGGTAAAGATTTCGTATTTGATTATTACAAACTCAAACCATAAATAATTTGTGATTCCCCTTTTAGGAAATTATCTACAATTTAGACAGTAATCTATTTCTGTAAAGAGATAAATTGAGAATATATTCACTTGAAACTACCTTATTTATTTTTCCATAGAAGTGAAGTTGTAGTAAAATATCGTATTAAATTAGTGTAGGGATATTTTCGGTTACTTTAGAAATAAAATTTGAAGTTTTGGGGTAATATTAGACTTTAATATAAAATTAATATTTCCATTTTCCTTTAAGAAAAAAGTAGTTATATTTTTAAGACTTGGTTTTTTAATTTTCTGTTAGTGTTTGTGCAATAATTAAGTAAAAGTTACTGACAAACTGTTGCTATAATTATATTAACGAAATAATAGTACTTGAAGCTAATATACCACAAAATAGAATGTAGGATGCTAAGGCAAGGTTAGCTATGAAATCTAAAAGAGTTAGTGGGAAAGTTCACTTACTTGTAGGCGGTTGTCTGTCACAACTATAGAGTAGAGACAGCGCTCCAATCGTAATAAAAATGTAGATAAAAATGAATTATAAGAGAAATAATTGTTCCTCACTCACAATGTTGAGGAAAAATGAGGAAATAGGAAAGAATTTACCCAATATTTCCCCCCACCGAAAACGGAATAAAGTTTTCTCAATTAAATAGAAATAAAACACATTAAACAACAAAAAATAACACTTCTTGAACTAAAACAACTTGTGATATTAAAAATGTTCTTTAGTCATGGTAAGGGAGAGGACGTATCTTGACGACTGGGCGTCGGAAAGTCCCTCCCGTGGTTCGTATTGATACGACCCGCACAACACCATCCTTTCCTTGGAATGTATCTTCAATTCTTCCCAACTGCCAACGTAATGGTGGAGAGTGGGTTTCTTGAAGGAGTACCAAGTCACCTTTAGACACGTTTGGTGATTCCGTTGTCCATTTACTACGCTGTTGGAGCGTGTGCAAATACTCAATCCTGTAACGTGTACAGAAATGTTGGACGGCCTTTGAAATTAGTTGCCAGCGACTTAGCCGATTCATGGGTAATTCTTGAAGGCCATGTTCAGGTACTGCGGTCAGAGCAGAGCCGATGAGAAAGTGTGCGGGTGTTAAAACATCATTTAGCGTCTGTGGATAACGGAGATAATGGCCTGGAATTTAAAATTGCCTCAATTTTTGCACATAGTGTTGATAATTCTTCAAAGGCGAGAGCTTGTCCATTTAGCACTCTCTTGAGATGGTATTTTGTGGAACGTATTCCGGCCTCCCACAGAACTCTAAAGTGAGGACCGTCGTGAGGGTTGAAATTCCAAGAGATGCCTTTAGAGCTGCAATGTTCAGTTATCCTAGCTTTATTTTCACGCTCTTCGAAGTACTTGAATATGCCTGTCAGGTACTTGTTAGCTCCCACAAAGTTCGTTCCATTGTCGGAAAACATATAGTGGCAAAGACCTTGACTACGGACAAATCTATCGAGTGCAGCCAAAAATGCATCGGTTGAAAGATCCGAAACCACTTCGATATGGACGGCTTTTGTAGATAGACACACAAACAAACATATATATGCCCTAAATATCTTAGCATTTCGTCGTCTAGATTCCTTAATTAAAATAGGACCGCCGAAATCCTCTCCAGTAGATATGAACCGCCGTCCTTGACTTGTTCGTGAGGGTGGAAGATCTCTCATAAGAGGTTCTATGAACGTTGGCTTCATTTTATTACATATGAGACATTTGGAGAGTTTGGACCTAATAGCACTGCGAATACTCAGAATTCAATACTTCTGTTGAATAAATAATTGTAGTGTGCGTGGTCCAACATGTAAATAAGATTTGTGATAGTGCTCGATTAAAAGTGTAGTCAAGCGGCTTAACTAGGGTAGTAGAATAGGATGTCTAAAGTCTTGTGGCAAGGCAGCATTCTGAAGCCTAACCCCTACCCTAAGAAGCCCATGATTGTCCAAAAAAGGGCTCAGTTTCCTAAGGGCATTTGATGTCTCGCCTCCACCTTTAAGTGAAATTAGATCTTCTTCAAAGTACCTTTTCTGTATGGAAGTAGTCCAGAAATGTAGAGATGAACCTAACTTAGTATGAGATAATGAACCTTTAACTTTAGATTGTGTATGACAGTTTGTTATAAATAGTTTGCACCAGGCGGTTACTCTTATTAAACTGGTAAACGAAGACAATTTATCAATTAAATTAAAACTTGGTGTTTTGGTTTCAGCAACACAAATAGTATCAATATTCAACTTGATATCTGGTAATACATTCGTACTTGAGCAAGGTGCGTACCGCAGCGGCCATTCCTTTATGGGTGATGTCATGAACAATGGGCCGAACCACCAAAGCGAATGAGCTATGAGTTGACTAGGGAACAGACCCCGAGAACTACAATCCGCTGGGTTTAGATTTGCTGACACATAATGCCTGCTGTTAGGATCTAATATCTCCAATATTTCTGTCACACGGTTAGCAACAAATGTTTTGAGCAATTAAGGAGGCGTTTTTAGCCAAATCACTACCATTGAATTAGTAAATGCAAATATACCTTCTATTTGCAAAACTTCACTTAAACATTTTTTAAGATAATCAAACATTCTTGAAAGTAATAATGCCCCACAAAGTTCCAACCGAGGAATAGAAAATGTTTTAAGAGGTGCCACTTTTGACTTCCCAATAATAAGATGAGACGTAGCTGGGTTGGTTGTACAGTCAATCAAATAAATTACAGCACTGTATCCTTTTTCAGAAGCATCGGAAAAACCTATAAGGTAGCATGGGCCTAACCCCGGAGACACTGTAAACAGGCCCTATTTTATATTAGATAGAAGGTGTAGTTCCGAAGCAAAGGTAGCCCATTCCTTTTGAATGTTTGGGGGAACTTCATCATCCCAACTAAGCCCAAGTATCCAAAGTCTTTGAACCATGGTTTTGGCCAATATAATCACAGGGAATAGCCAACCGAGAGTATCAAATATGCGTGAGATATGGGATAAAATGGCACGTTTTGTGTATATTAGGTTGATGGGAGTTATACTGTAAGAGAACATGTCTGATTTAAAAATCCATTGAAGACCTAAAATCTTGATGATGTGACTTCCATCTGAATACAACGAAATAGGAACTTCCTTATGTTCGTCAGGTATAGCCTCAAGTAAGCTAGCGTAATTGCTGCTCCATTTATGAAGACTGAATCCTCCCAATGCAAGAAGATTTGTAAGTTGATTTTGTAAATCGAATGCTTCTTGTACATTCGCTGCGCCTGTCAGAATATCAATATAAATGTCCTCTTGAAGAACCTTGACTGCAAGAGGAAACTTATCTCCTTCGTCTATAGCAAGTTGTTTCAATGTTTGCAAAGCCAAATAAGGAGCAGATGAAACACCATACGTAATGGTCATGAGTTCAAATTCCTGGATCGACTCGTTGGGGTTTTCCCGCCAGAGAATATGCTGATACTTTCGATCTTGTGAACGGACTATTATTTGCCTGTACATCTTACAAATATCCGCAATTAAAACTACTGGATGCAATCGAAATTTTACCAAAACATCAGCAATATAATTTTGTAGCTTAGGCCCTGTCAACAGTATGTCATTTAGTGACCTATTATTTGTAGTCTTCATAGATTCATCGAACACTACACGAACCTTAGTGGATGAACTAGAATCTTTGATAACGCAGTGATGAGGTATAATACTTGGAAGATTTCAATAGGGTTGCTCTTGAGGCGAATTATTTGATACGAGACGCATGTGTGCAAGGTTAACATATTCCCTCATAAAGGACTAATACTCTCTACACAGATTGGCATCACGCCCTAACCTTTTCTCCAGGTACTTGAACCTATTAGTTGCTTGGTCGCGTGACTGACCTGAGACGTTATCACTTTCTCTTATTGGAAGAGGAACAACATAACGATTTTCCATATCACGATAGTGTAATTCCTTAAAACTCTCTTCACATTGGACATCATCTGGGTTGGAAGGTATCATATGAGGAACTTCCTCTATCTCCCAGAAACGTCTTAAACTTCTGTCATAAGCAAGCACGATGAAGTGAGTGCAAGCTGAGGTTGCTTATCCTTCAACTTTCCTGTAATAACCCAACCAAAGATGTTATGAAGAGCGGATGGGCAGCCATCCGTAGTACTGAGCTGTTGCCCATCATAGACGTCAGGAAATAAATCCGCAGCTATCAGAAAATCAATCTGAGACAGTATGTGAAAACTGGGACCAGCCAAATATAGATGTTTGAACTTGGAGACTATGTGAGTGGGAATATGAACGCTAGGCATATGAGCAGTGATATTTGAAAGCATCGCAGCCTCAGTATTTAGTTGAGGAGTTATGAGTCTCGAGGCTTTAGTATACACGTGAAAACTCCTTTAGTACCCTTGGCCTCATTTTGGGCTAGGCCAGCTATAGGGAATGAACATTTTCTTCGTACCAACCCTAAACGCTTTGCACAGGGAGATGTCATGAAGGAAGTTTCGGCACATTAGTCAATAATTGCTCTAACAGGTTGAAACAGGCCGTTTGAGTCCTTGACATGAATGACTACAGTCCCTAGTATTACAGTAGAATAACGCTGCTGTGAATCTTGAACTAAGCTAGTAGAGGTAGGGTTAGTAATTGAATCCTTTATCGGCTGAAGAGAAGGATTGGATTGAGGTGATGCAACATGAACCAAAGTGCTGCATGACTCGTTCACAATAGGCTGAGTATGTTCTAAATGAAGGTATGTGTGGTGTTGTTAGCCGCAAGTTAAACAATTTGTCTTGGACAGACAACGAGACACGCTATGTGCACCTTTGAGACAATTAAAACATAGTTTATTGGCTTTAACTAAATCTTTACGTTGATCAGGGCTCATACGTTGGAGTTCAGGACATTTGAATACAGTATGAAGTAGTTTGCAGCATGGACAAAGTTTAGATGTATCAGTTGAGGAAGTGAACAAGACTCTATTTGATAATGGAATAAGAATTTTAACAGTGGACCCTCGCTTTGAAGATGTAACAGTTTTCAGAGCAGGGTTTCTATTAACTTGCTTATGAGCTGGGTGTAGATAGTTATCTTGAAATATTTCTAATATACGTGCATGGTTTTGTAATAATTTCACTAAATCATCAAACTTAGGTATTTCGGAATCAATGTTCTGCAATTCAAACTGCTTGCATGTAGCATGTTGCTCTCAAAGCAATATACATAAACAAAAAATCAGCAAGATCAGGAATACCCAGTGCCTTAAGTGCAATAACGGGTTCATAAAACTTTCTTAAAAAATAATTTAAAGTCGAAGCTGACACATTATGATGTGGAGTACAACTAAAGAGTGTGTTTAATAAGGATATTCCTAGCACACGCTTGTTTTGATATTTGACTACTAAGGATTTCAAAACAATAATTCTTCTCTGATATAGGAAGGCTGCGAGCAATGCTCAACGCAGAACCAGAAAGTGCAGAGAGTAAATAGTGAAACTTTGCAATGTCACTGAGTGACTTATTTGCATGTATGAGAACGCGAAAATTATCGTAAAATGGTGTCCATTCATTGTAAGATCCGTCAAACTTTGGCAAGGCAATTTCTGGTAAACGAGGCCTACTAGAAGTTTTATCCTTACTCCTACTGTCAACAGAGGATTGTTCCACAGAACTAATTCTATTATAGACTACTTGTATTTAAAATACAACTCGTCAAAGGCTTCGGCTGTTTGAATGGTTTCGTAATGTTTTTCGGGATCAATTTGTAATGACGTTGCTATTATTTCCTCTTCAACGGTTTCAAATTGTGTTAATGAGTCGCCTATATTATTATATCTAGCTTTAAATTGTTCTAACTTAGTTAGATCTGAGATTTCTTTAGAAAGAGCATACAGAATTTGGATACGGCGATATAGCTTTTCTCTCCTAGCTATTAGTAATTTTAAATGATTTTCTAGTTTATTCATAATTATATACAATTTACATCATAGATAATATTAAAGTTTTCTTTAAATAATTCACTGAGTAGACTTGAACATTTAAAGCGAATAGGCCTAAGCTTTGCTAAGATAGAATGCGGCTTTCGCCTAAACAAACATTACAAAGATTAGTTTATTAACTAACCTACAGTGGACTGTATTAAGCTTTATAATGTACATTGTTTTGTTAATGCGTTAAATAACTTAAGAAAATAAAAAAACATATAAATTTTAAATATTCGAATATATTATTTTGAAGCAGTATTTCAACAGATTATAAACACATTTCAAAACTTGAACACCTTTAAAAACACTGACGGACAGGTTTATCCGGCCTGGAGGACCAAAATGTGTGTGCAATAATTAAGTAAAAGTTACTGACAAACTGTTGCTATAATTATATTAACGAAATAATAGTACTTGACGCTAATATACCCCAAAATAGAATGTAGGATGCTAAGGCAAGGTTAGCTATGAAATCGAAAAGAGTTAGTGGGAAAGTTCACTTACTTGTAGGCAGTTGTCTGTCACAACTATAACTGGTGGTAGTACTACGTTCGGCCGCAAGATGAGTAGAGACAGCGCTCCAATCATAGTAGAAATGTAGATAAAAAATGAATTATAATAGAAATAATTGTTCCTCACTCACAATGTTGTATTTGAGGAAAAATGAGGAAATAGGAAAGGATTTACCCAACAGTTAGTATTTATAGTTATAATTAAAACATGTATTTCTTTCCTTCATATACATTTACCAATTATGCATGTACCCGATGAAATGGATATTTTTTTATAATTCATGATTACGTTTTCAGTCCTGCTATAATACTATAGATAAAAATAATCCATACCGATAAATTAAATCAAAAATTACAAATTAATAAAGTCAGTCTATGAACTTGGTAGCATAGAGCTATGGTTTAATTAAGGTATTGAAAATTATATAGTATATTATTCTATTGTATTAACATAATGACACTGGTTTTGAACATACTAGGCTTGATAATTAGTTGTGTCTGATTTTATTTTTCTTTTGCTTTACCCTTTATATACTTTTTGTTTTAACTTTAAAATTCCAAGTGCTAGAATTATAAGTTCTTCAAGACTGTCTTTAAACCTACTCATGTTTATATCCGACTATAGAGTAATTCAATACAGTTTCGTTGTCTTATTTACGAAACTTGTCTCCAAAATTGATGTAAATAGGTTAGGGTCAGTTTACATTATAAATAGTTGTAAAATTGATTGCTTTCAGGAAATAATACAATGTATATAGTAAAATCAAAAATATTTTTTATGTAAGACAAATGGTCTTATAATATATTCATTTTCAAGAAAGTTGGGTGTCTGTAGTGAGAGAATTCTAAAGAGCGGGGACAATTTTAAAGATAGAGAGATGAGTTCATGGAGCGTTGATCTGTATAACATCGTATATATTGTTATAGGTCCTGAATTAGGGATTTATGCAGTACGTTAAGAACCTTCGTCGGCACCAAACATGAAAGCTTTGAATGCAAGTATACGAACTGTTGCTAACGAAAGTAGGCATGAATTGTATAGAAGTTATGCGACAGAAGGTATAGATGCAGATAAGGAAACAAATTGTCTAGGCCACACTGAAATGAGAAAATGACACTGAATGAGAAAAATAGAACATAATTGGAGTTTTGTAGGTTCTGAAAACTGAACGTTAGACATTCTAGTTATTTACATTTCTTTATATTTAGATAAACTTTAATAATATCTGTAATATTACTAACAATATTTTCTGGGATCACAATAGTTTGTCTAATGAGAATATTAAGCTGGATATTATTAGTATTCGATGTATTTTATTTTTTAAAACGGTGAAAGACATACTTGGGATGTTATAATATCGATTTAATTTACGTTTAGAATTGTAAACATGTACACTATAAAGTATACAATATCAGAAGATCGCAGTGGCTCAATATATTGCAACAAATATATTGGCGAAAACAACAAAACATTTAAAACAAAACAAAATAATACTAGTTTTACTAGTTACTAAAGATTAGGCACTTATGTACATTTCGATTACAATTCATCATAATTATCAGAGGATTCTATTACAAAATTACAATATGAAATCTAACAATTTACAAACTAGACTGAACAAGTATATAAAAAATGTTAGTCTAGTTTATAAAAGATTGTATTATAGAATTTAATTTTGTAATAGGACATTCTGATAATGATGAAATGGTCATATTATTGTACATAAGGGTTTATTCTTAGGAAACTTGTAATATTAGTTACTTTAGAATATTTTTTGTGTTATTGGGTTTTTTCCAATATTTTTATTGCACTATAATTAAAAACATTTTGAATGTTTAACATTTAGTAAAACATCTAAAATGTTCAAACTATTGATCACTACTTTGAATCAAACTATTTTGAATTTATAATAAATAACACAGATACTCTAACTACCATTAGGTTCCATTTTTCTAACCTATATACTGTTGCAAAATAACTATCTTTAGGGGATACAAAAAAAATCAAGTTCTTTTTTTTGTTTTTTTTTAAGCACACGACATATAAAATGTTTTGTTTCTATTGTCTCTGAGGATAACTCCTATGCTACCAAAACATGCAAATATGTAATTAAGAAAATCATATTGTTACTGGAGGGAAATTTATGTTACTTGTTATTAACAACGTTTTCAAAACTTACATTTTCTCTTTTCTTGTAAAAATCAAATATTATTTGATATATATTTGCCAAAAAGATTCCAATGTTCATTTTTTTAAAATCAGAATTCACTAAATTATGAATCCCGTATGTAGAAAATTAAAAGTATTTTTTATACACATGTAATTGTTTTCACATTTAATTCACTGTTGAAAAACAGAACGCTGATTTACGGCTGTCAAGTTCTCTTCACTTAAATTATAATTTTATAATTACGATGGTTTTGTTTTAGGACTTTTCATTTTTATATCACTAGAAATATGGTGTATATTTTTAAACTATTTTGAAATATATTTATGTGTATGCTATTATGTATGTAGTAAGAAATTTGCCGGTACTAATTTAGTAATTAATTAATACAAATATTATGTTGTATTTTATAGGTATTGACTGCCTCCGCCGTAATAAGGAGTAATAAAATATCTTTTATTTCTTTTCAGGTAAACAGTGAGAACATGTTTCTGGACTATGTTGTTTAAGGTAAACATTAATAATCATCACTTACGCCTCAAATTTTTACCTTTAAATAATTTATTTTATTATGATAAAAGAAATTTGAAAAGTTATCTTTATATTATAAATGATTAAAAACGAATTTTTGTGTAAGCTATATACTTTCTAAAAGAAGTTTTCATTTTTTGAAATTGTAAACAAATTGTTTTATTTTTAATCAAGTTTTTAGTTTATCTGTTCTTCAATTTTATTATTAGTTTTTAATTTGCGTAGCTCAAGTATTGTTGCTTGTTTAGCATTAATTCCGTGTAATACTTTTTTATTACACTTGTATAAATTATTTACTTGAAGTGACAAGTATATATTAAAGCAGTTTCTTATTCGAGTACGTTTTTCTGCCTTTCCTAGCATTGCAATATTTTCCTTCGATTTTAAAAAATTAAATAGTAGGCTACTTCAACAAATGAAAATACTGTAATGTTAGGAAAGGCGGAAAAACGTACTCGAATATATAATAATATTCCTAACAGAAGTGGAGATGAGTATGTTAGGATTTTCAAATTAGTCAGCCGGACGATGATAGTTAAAAGGTGGTAGTTTACATTCCGAAACGCGTCAAAAATAGAAAATATTGTAATGTCAGAAAAAAAGTCAAATGTTCCTGAATATAAATAAATATTGTTAATAGATGTGAAGATGAATATTTTAAGAGTTTATTCTTTTAATATTTTTAAAAGGTTAGGTAAAAAATACTTACTTAAAATATAAAAAGACCACAATGTCATCAATTTACAATGTGACTTTTATGTAACATTTTAAAATCATGTTACAGGGTTCTATTTTTATAGTAGACTATGCTCATTAGAAATCAATTATTACAATAAAATTCTGCAAATATTCAAAATCAAATAATACTACACCAATAGGTGTTTCTACTTTAATCCTGTGTTTTTGTTAAATTAACGCCTAAACACGTGTGTTTGGGAAGTGCAGGCGGAGTTGAAACCTTTATCTGCGATTCCCGGAGCCCCCTCCACCCTTGCCTCCAGTAATTACTGCTAACCAGCATCACACGGACGGCTTTAATGCGTTCCCCAGTACCGGCCACTAATGGGCACTACATTTTAACAATGAATCTAATGAAATTAGAGAGTTAATTCTGGCAAAGATAATCCTACAAGGAAATTAAGAAGCTCAGTGCCGCAAAACCTTTACATTGCCTAGGTGGCGCCTAATACGTGCATCCAGTCGCTTCATAAGCTAACTGTATTGCAATTAAAAAGGATTACGTTATTGTAAAATAACCGCGTATATTAAAATCCTTTATCATATACCCTAAAATGAAAGCAGTTTTAAGATATTCGCGAATATATAAAATGGTGTGTGTGCGTTCGCGTAAGTGTGTCTGTTAGAGTAAAATTTAAACAACAAGAACGGTTTAGTGAGACAACTCCCTCAAAGCTTTTCATCTGTTTAATACAATCAAGAGTAGACACACTGTCGACACCTAAAACAAACTGCAAGTGTGTGGAAATTCTGATAGTTTCTAAATATTAGATTTATAAAAAGCTTCCAACGGGTTGTTAAAATCCTTTTATTATTTCTATTCATATATATATATATATATATATATATATATATATATATATATATATATATATGTGTGTATATATATATATATATATATGTGTATATATATATATATATATATATATATATATATATATATATATAATGTTCAAACTTTCAATCGTTAGCAAATAGTTTTTATTCATCCATTTATATTAAAGTAATTGTTTTTAACTTGTAGTGAATGGCATTTTATATTAATACCATTTTAAAAATAATAATTCATTAGTTTAAATATTTAATTTTAGTTTTGTATGGAAGAAAAACATTTGATAATAAGTTCAAGGCATGCAATAAAGTTAATCCCAATATAGTAATTCATGCCATTTGTTTTAAAATAAAGGATAACATGCGATTTCATAAAACAGATGATTTAACGAAATAGGTTAAGTGGTAGAACAGCTGCTTTAACGCATAGTTAATGTTACTTTGATTATAATTATTGTAGTTATTAATTTAAAGTAACTAAAATAAATGTTTTAGTTGACCTAAGTATGAACTAAGTAGGACTCTTTGTTAATCTAAGTAGGAATTGACTGAAAATAATGCGTTTATATTTCTTTTTATATAAATGACCTTGTTGTTGGAAGAATTGTACATTAATTGTAGGCACTGTTTCATTAAGCTTCAGGTGTGCCGGTTTTTATTCCCACGTACCACTCTCAAATACAAATTACATATAGCCTACATTACAGGTTTTATTAATCGCAAAGAAAATGTATACTAATCTAAAGCTAGACTATAGACCTACGCTTTAATTTTCATGTATAGTACATTTAGGTTGGGTTTTTTTTGTCATACTTAAATCTGTTTACGTTCAGAGAGTCATTGGTAAATAGTTTTTCGATTACAAAAGATTTTTGAAAAAAAATGTTTATGGACACGCAAGTTAAACTATTAGTCTGATAAAAAGGTTGTTAGGTGACGACACATTTACTTTAATTAAATCATCGATGTACAATTTGCAGTAATACGAGATATCAGAGCTTATGAATGTTTCGGTAAATGTGTGTAAATAGATTTTCACATTCAAATGTTTCTTCAAAATTTCGTTTCAATCGTCTAGTGTGATGCTCTCTGAGTATGTGTGGGTCTATCTATTAGGAGTACCTGTGAGAGTGCCTGAGTCAGTATATCTGCTACAGTACCTATGTGGGTCTATCTGCTAGAGTACTTATGGGGTCTGTCTGACAGTGCCTGGTTAGTATATCTAGGATTCTACAGTGAACGACTACCACGTCTTCTCTTTGCCGTTATGGCAACATCCGTTTCTTAATCACTCTGTATCTGCCAAACCTATAGAGCATGGGCTCTAAAACGTTTTGGTGCCCTCCCTCCCTCTTGAAATAAAAGCATCCCACGCCCACTTTACTTTATAAATAAGTGGAAACATTACAAGTTTTATTTGGCAAGGTAAGGTATAATTGGTAACAAACAAATCTGCTAGGGAGATGTATGAGCTTTAATTTATTTCATTTGCTTGCCTATTTGAGGTTGTATTTTAGTAAAGGCAGAAGGCAAGTCGTTTGCAACATCAGGTTTTATTCTATGTTTTGTTTTCATTGCAACAAGCGGTAGAAATGATTTTTCACACAAGTAAGAGCTTGAAAAAGGCAAATATAACCGAAACACTTTTTAGTGTTTTGTATAAAATCAAGATTTGTCGATTTTGTAAAAATCATATTTGGCAGAAGAATCATTTTTGCATTCTTTTCATTTAAATTTTCCAAACATCATGGCCAATAAGATTATCTTTGTAAAAAAAAATCTGAGGTATAAGTTGAGTTTTAAATTTTAAAAATTGGGTATAAAAATTATAACTAAATAAGAATTTATCTTATTTATTTCCAACAGGTCTGCGCCCCCCCCCCCCCAGTTTGGGAATCCATCCTATAAAGTGGCCAATAGATTCTCTGAGAGCAAGATTAGTAACAATATAAATAATTCCCCGCTAAAAATAAAACCTCATATCAGTAAGAAAATGTTCAGTTTATTAACGTAAAGTGTTAGTGTTTTATTATTTACAAAATTTCAACTATTCTGCAACAAAATTTAATTTTTTACATATTTATATCTTGTTTCGCCATTATTAGAGTACATATTTTTCTATTTTAATTTATTGGCTTCTCTGGTTCAAATTACCATTAAGAGTATTGCTTAAATCAGGTCATTTAAGAAACCATTGTAGTTTTATCCTGTTTTAATCTTGATCGTACAGTGAAACTACGCCTGCAGCTTATTCGCCGATTATCCCAAACACTCCCCAATTAACCTGCATACGTCATGGAACAATTCTGCTGACGTAATATTTCTGCATCACGAACGCAGTCTGGTTTTAGCAAATTACTCCACACAACAACTCCTATTTATAAACATGACAGCCGCTGTAAACCCAGCCAACGGTAAATTTAATTTCGCAATGTTGGTAACGATAAATGATTTCTTTTCCGCACAATAAATTGAACGAGTTTTTCTAGCTTAAGCGAAGCGGTTGAATAAAGTGGCTGAGCAAATGTTTATGTACTGAAATTATTATTTAGTGTTTGCACAAATGGTTTTTGTTGCGTATTTCTCGGTTAGCATTTAGTCATTGCGATATAAATAGTTGTATTGTTATTAAAATAGCATGAAACAAATTTATACAGAAATGTGTTAATGTCGGTAGTTGATAATATTCTAGCCTTCTCCGAAACTTTATTCATGTATGTAAACAACGTATCTATAAATATAACATAATCCTGATTACTATACACAGTAGAGTCTCGATAATACGAGGTAGATGGGACCGAGACCTCCGTTGGATTACCACACGGAAACACGTTCCTGTGCATTAGAAAAAATATTAGTTTTAATATTGTAATACAGTACATACTATGATTACAAATGCACTTAATAACTTTATATAACTATATATGAACTTTTCTTGGAAGCCCGACTCATTTCCTTTTCATACTGTTTTCATATCAACGTTTTAAAGACGCCCGATTCGTTTCTTTGCCTTCCGTATGGCTATAAACATTTCTTGGAATCCCGATTTATCATTTTCTTTCAAATAGATAAAATAAGGTCAAATTAAAACAAGCTCGAATTTAACGGACGTTCGGAAAATCGGGACTCGGATTATCGATACTGTATGCATATCTAAATAGTGAAAATATTTAGACAATATCGCAGCGAGTATTGGTACACTGTTAGGCAAATCTGAGAGGCTACTCTGCCCACGGCTTACCAAGCCCTGGCCCGTATGATTCTAAAAGGGGTTAAGTCCCTACCATAATCCTATTTATATACAATCCCTTTATATCATTTATAAGTGACAATAGTCAACTGATTGACTTATAATTACAGAATTGTAGATTTTAGTAATAATTATCTTAAGTAATATATTTTATATATTAATAGTAGAATGTTTTTATAATGAATGATATAGTATATTAAGTGATTGTCTTTGTAAACTGACCAAGTAAGCTGGAATTGTTATCCCATTAGCTTTGAATTGAAGTTATTTTTGTTGTTGGTGATGGAAGGTATATAAATTGAATTTTCTTATTACAAATAGTATACATAAATAATGTAAGAACTATTTTCATTATTTTGCTTTTTACGATGGCTTAAATTGCTTTTAAACAAATATATTAATCTTTTCTCTTTTATTTCATTACATCAGATCCTTATTAGATCAGTTACGTTATCTATATAAATATATATTTGTAGTAGTACATTCTCTTGATTCCTCAATCTTTGTGTAGTCTTCAGGGAAAAATACAATATGTTCTATACACATCCCTCGCGGAATTCCACTAGCTCTGATTTAAACAGGCTAGTCAACGTTGCAACTGGGAATAGCAGCAATACGATCCTCAAATGTATATTTGCTACGATATGGGAATGGTTAGAGTAGTAGTTGGTTACAGATGCTAATTATTTTCTTTTTAGCTCTTTGATTGTTGTACGCATTTTATATTTTAAAGAGGTTAAAATAATAACCTTCACGTTTAAATCAGAGATTTATTAATTGTACAAATGTAACTGTGAGTTCTAGTTCCTCATCCATACAAAGTGAATTACATACAAGTACTGAGCAGAATAGGTTGGCAAACCTGAGCTTACGTATCCGACCTTCATTCCCTACTCTAATCTCAAAAATATATACTGGATATCATTTTACTATTGCCCGAGTTTGTAATCCTTTATATTCGCTCTGGCATGTTGCATTGGCCCACTAATTCACAAAATGATGGCAAACACGTTTGGTCGCGGTTGACAAACCCTTCCTGCACGCCACGTTCCGCGTCTTTGTCTAACCGCCCCGAGGCAGACCCGGAATGCATTTATATATTCCTATAATGCTAAACCTTTGAAATGTGGTACAAATACTTGCCCTTAAAACTGGATACCAATGGGTCATTACATACGAAAACTATTACAGGGATATTAAACTAAATTATCACAATCCGGGTACGTGGGGGTTCATAACAAAGGGGGATATATAGCCTTACAAAATGGCCCAAGTAGTGTCTCCAAATTAGAGTCGTGCATAGAAAGTTGTGGAATTTAGGTCGCGCGGAATATCGGTCGTCCTGTAAACACTGGATATCGTTTAAAATTAGCGCCCATTGTTGACGTACTTGTCGATATGCTTGGAGTTAGCATTTATATATACAGCCTGGAAGTATTCCCGATGACGTCATTCCGGCTACACTCTAGCAAGTAATTGCTGCCTGATATGGTTACCAGCAGACCATTTTACATTAAATCGTTATAGAAAAAAATGAAAAATTCCATAAAAAACGTTTCTAAATGATTTGTTATAGATTTACAAAACAAGTAGGTATAAACTAAAAAAGGTATAAATCAATTCCTACTTACGTCAATAAATCAAAATATTGTTTTTGTTAATTTTTATTAAATAATTGCAACTAATATGAATAAAGTATCATAACCTGTGCGTTAAAAAACTGTTCTACACATAACCTAATAATAACACCTTTTTTTAAATAATAAAAAAACTTAGGTTATGAAATCATATGTTGTAACGTATTCAATGCCAAATGGGACGAAATAAATATATTACATAATTTGCCCCTTTTGTAAAATATTTCTCTGCATATGTAACTAAAATTCATTCATTAAATTTCTTATTGAACTATAATTTTTTTAAACATTGTAACTTATTTAATGCCAAATGGGACGAAATAAATATATTACATACTTTGCCCCTTTTGTAAAACATTTCTCTGCATATTTAACTAAAATTAATTCATTAAATTTATTAATGAACTATAATTTTTTTAAATGGCATCTCCACCAAGTAACATACACTACAAGTAAAGAAAAATGTATTTGAAATTGACTTGTTATTGTTTGGCTTTAAATCTTTATTTTTTTAAATTAAAACTTATTTATCAATCTACTTGCCAAAATAATTCAATTAATGGTAGTTTTTAGCAGGTGCGACCCTTCTTGTTCAGAGCAATGTTTAACGTTGCGAGGTCTACTCAGGTATTATGTGTTATTGTGAATCTGTGGTGATTTGGTGTCCAGGTGATATATTGTTCTGATCCTAATATTCTCCTACAGTCATTATTGTTACAAATATATGTCCAGCTATTTAAAATATCATTTATTTAGTACCCCTCTATAACTGATTTCTAATGTTCTTGTTCCTACTGTTTCTCAAGTATTCCTGTAATGTCTTCTCTTAACAACTTTGGCTCGCAATCCGTCTTATTAGACTTTTATTACCGTTAATAACTCGAAATTAAATTGTGCCCTTAAAAGTAAAAGAAAATGCTTTAAAAATATTGCCATTGTTTATTACGTTGTATTGATTTCAAATAACTTCGAGGCATTACGGGTTGTATTCCGGCAACGTACGGGTGATAAATTATAAAAGGTTCCGGCCGAATGTAATGCAATTTATTGGTCAACAGAAGTTAGATAAGGAGCGGTTACACAGCCGCGTATAAAACGTCTAAATGGGGTTAAAATTTGACTTTATCCTTGCTGGTCTCGAGGGTGTAATTAGTTGTAGGGGATTTTCATGTGTACTTTATTAGATAAAATATTATTATTTGTTACAGTACTCTTTCGTACATTGTTGCGATTTTAAATAAACTAAATTCCAATGATAATTATGTGTAACAATGGTAAAATAATAACGTGGGGGTTGCTAATAATAGTTCTCATGAGGTTGTTATCCTAGTTTTAATGTGGTTATTACCCTTGTACTCATGTGATCTATATCTTATTTCTCATGCTGTCAACATCCTAGTTATCATATAGCTATTATCCTCGTTTTTGTTTGGTTAATATTATAGTTCTTATGTGGTTAATATCCTAGATCTCATATGGTAATTATCCTAGTTTATTAATGATTATTACCCTAGTTCTCATTTGGTTAATATCCTTGTTCTCTTTTGGTTAATATCCTAGATCTCATGCAATTATTATCCTAGTTCTCTTGTTAACAACTTGAAGCAACTGTGGCGTGAATGTTTATATTAAATAAAAACAACTTCTTACCACAAATTCAACAATTTTCATATTAACCTAATGCACATTTCAATTACAAAGTAATCATCTTCAGAGGTATTTTACAAATGACCCATTCATTTGTAAATTCCTCTAAAGATGATAACTTTGTAATCGAAATGTACATTAGGTTAAAATAAAAATTGTTGAATTTGTGGTAGGAGGTTGTTTTTATTTAATATAAACTAGTTCTCTTGTGCGTTATATCCTAGATCTCATGTAATTATTATCCTAGATCACTTGTGGTTAATGTGCTAGATCTATTGTAATTATTATCTTAGATCTCATGTGGTTAATAACCTAGATCTCATTTGGCTAATATCCTAGATCAAATTTGGTCAACATCATAGTTTTCATGTGGTTGTTTTCTTATTTCTTTTATGGTTAGTATCCTAGAATTCTTGTGATTATTATACTAGTTCTCATTTGGTTAATATCCTAGTTTTCTTGTGGTTATTATCTTAGACCTTATGTGATTATTATCCCAGATCTCATGTGGTTAATATCTTAGATCTCATGTGGTTAATATCCTAGATCTCATATAATCAAAACAACCTAGTTGTCATGCTGTTATTTTCCAAATTCTCTTATGGTTAATATCCTATCTCTGATGTGGTTTTTATCCTATTTCTCATGCGTTTAATATCATAGATATCATGGGGCTATTATCTTATATCTCATGTGCGGTTATGTCCTGCCTATTCGATATTGGTTTAATACAATAACACAATTTAATTATTCACTTTACCATATAATATACATACGCTTGCTGATCATAAGACTTACTTTTGGTCTAAGTGAGGATTTTCTTTTCGAGTCCTTTTACCAACTCTTACCGAGAACAAACTGTGGCCAAACATGCTATAATTTAATTCACTTTGAGGTGATTCATAGCTTATCCTGTTGGAATTACACTGTTACAAAATTTTATGTTTATGTCCATCCAATAAGTTTTTTTATAGGCTTCGTTTTAAAAGTTTTCACATTAAAACTGAATCACAACATTTCACCTTAATAATGTACAGTAAATAGAGTAACTCAATTTAACTGTTAAAACCGCTGTTCGTCAACATAACCTATAACATAAAATCAGCTGTTGTTCGAAATCATATGTTATCACCTAATTTTCAGCTAATGTAGTTGTATACAGCGCATGTATGTAACAATATACATATATATATATATATATATATATATATATATATATTCTGATACATTGAAAAAGCATAGGGGAGAACAAATAAAGATTGCTTCTAACTATTGGCTCAACAAACAGAAAAAAATGGCCGCTTAGGAAAATGAAACCCTTATATTATGACTATCAAATGTCATTAAATACCATTTACATGTAATTTGTCTGGCTGGCTTGAGTTATATAATTAGCATTGGTCACGCACATTGCTACTTACTAGCGAAAGAACGAAGCCTTGTACGGAGTCGCGAACTATTTGGTGACGTAATCAAGACGTAATTATTTCTTATACGTAACTGTATAAAAACATTTCCCCCAAATTACGATGTATCGTTCTGATCGTGACACCCTATATAGAAGTGGTGATTCACAATGTTGGGCATAGCAAAGAGGATCCTATATATTTAGGGTCCGTACAGGAAATGTGTACATGCTAATCCTATAAGTCATGAAAGAGGAACGAGGGATGCATAACTTGCAGGTAACCTTAAACACTTTGCCCATCCCTGGGGATTACAAGGTAGCCAATATGTAACCTAGTTTTTCTATTGAAAATATAAACAGATAAAAATAAAGCTTAAAAAATATATAAATCATGTTCGTTTAACTATTAATTTACATGAAAAATAGTGAAGTCCTTTACCGTCACAGAAATAACTGCATTCTATGATTTATTTATAGCATTTGTACAATTTCAATTATTAAACATAATGTAAAAAGAAAAAAAATTCTCGTATTGTTTAACGTGAATGTATATAGAATAAAAAGCACATTAGATATACTAAACGTTAAAATAAAAACAATACTAATAATATTAGAATAGAAACAAATGGGCATCTTTTAATTTTATAGGCAATGAAATGAAAACATAAATAAATTATTTAAATATAAAAATATAGTTATTTCATATAAAGTGAATTATTACTATTTTAACTTCATAAATTACAATAAAAATGATATGAATATTAAATGTGGAATTTATAAAATGGAACGTCACGCATTGTTATTATATTGGACAATCATAGAATCAATTAAAGAACAGTTACAAGGAACACCATAATGCATATATAAAGCGAAATATATATATATATATATATATATATATATATATATATACATATATATATATATATATATATATATATATATACATATATATATATATATATATATATATATATATATATATATATATATATATAATTTGGCAAGACCATACATTCCCAAATTTAATCAATAATACTTCAAATAAGAAGATGACAATGAGAATGAAAATCAATATGTGACAATATAAAAGTTTCAATAATACAGCAGGAATGAACTAAACGAAAAACTCATTCAAACTCAAAGTAAACTCGATATAATGTTAATATAATGCTTTTGAAGGCTTACGAGCATCAAATAAAAGCGAACATAACAATGATCGGACATAATCACATGTATTTAGTTTGGATTAATATTTTGAAAATGTTGGATCTATTCTCCTGTAAAAACGCTTACTCATACATTATATAAATACTAGCTGACCCGACGAATTTCACATCGCCTAAGAACCAATGAATGTCTCTTACTATATATGAATATAATTGCTCTAATTCGTATCTTACTAAAAAACAAATTAGTCTAATTCCATATCTATTACATTCAAATAATACATTAACACACACAAATAGACATAATATTTATTACATTTAAATAATTTAATAAAATTTATTTCATTAAATAATGTACTCATTAACGTAAATTAGGGTTTTCAATTCAAAAGCACTTCTACTTAATATTGTATATAAAGCAATATAACTTATGCGATAAAACAGCTGTTGTGGAAACTATATAAGCACATAAATAAGTTGTATGAAACCTAATTATGACTTAATTTAAGCATCAGCTGTACGTCATATCGTGATTGCCGCCATCTATAGATTATTAATTGCATCTAATCATTAATTACCAATTTCAATATAAGTGACTGAATGTTCGGTCGGTAAAGATTTTTTTATGGCAGAACGTCTCAGGAGTGAGTTCAATAATTTTTTAAAGTTTCATTTCGATCGGATAAACTGTTTAGGAAGTCATAAGATATAACCAAACAAACATTCATTTTTATTTATATACATTATATCTTGTTATGCATTATATATATATATATATATATATATATATATATATATATATATATATATATATATATATATGTAGCCTTGTAGGGACAAATGGCCACATTCATATTGAAATAATTTTTAACTTTTCTACAATAATTTTATTTTTAAAATACAAATTAATTTAATACAATTCAAATTTTTCATAGCAAAAGTTTTTCATAAATTATATTTTTCATGAATGCGTTTACAATTTGACTTTTTATACCAATCTTATTATCAATGTGCATCTTTAATCGATCTTGAGATTTTACTCGATTTAGTGCATCATAAAGTTGATCACGTGTAAAAACAGGTTTGGTCAATTGAAGCCTTAGTTATAGTTACCGGTTTTGAAAATGTAAGTCTTGATGGAAATTGGTTCCCTTTCGTTTGAAATGGCATGTTAGGATCTGTTGATTTTAATTTAATTATTGGTAAAAATATGATAATTCCTTTTCCAAAACCAGAGATTATTTCTAATTTAATACAATTGTCAAATATATCTAGTACGATAAGACATGCTCCATTAACTAAACCTTATCCCAATTTCATATTTCTAATTGTTCTTTACTACTGTTAAAATATTTCTTTCGCCTTTTTTTCAAATAATATTTGTACAGCACAGCTGTTTCTCAGCTGCAATATTTAAAAATCATACTCAGGTGTTTTTCATTCCAATGTATTTTGTATTGAGATTTTTGGTAAATTCAAGCTCCTCAAACCCTCTAAATGTTGTAAATTGAGAAAACCCTATATTTTTCCCCGCTCCCACGTGTAAATACCTTTAACTTGAGCCATTTCTAAGCTTTAAGTTTAAAAGGTCCAATAATTTTTCTCTCAAAATTCGCCTTTATATATATATATATATATATATATATATATAGTCATTGTATGATTGAAATGCTCAGCCTATAGTTTCAACAATATAACTATCCACGATTATTATCAAGGTTTTATAACTGATTTGGTTACAAATACGAACGAAATTCAAGTTAGGCTGCTCGTAATCCAGACGTTTAATTCGGAACATGAAAAACGAGGCCCGCCAAAGTAACTTAACCAATAACAGCTACTTCCAGCGACCTCTCCAGCTAATGTAATTTATAGCTTTACGTTCCTAGAATCTCTAAGTGAAAGTTTCGCAACGTTTTGCATTCCGCGGTCGATATTTTTGTGCACTGAATTGGAAGCTGTGGGTAACTATGGGTATTTATAACAATGGGAGAACAATAATATAATCGAATACAACAGTTCAAGTAATTGTATAATTTGGAAATAATTTATACCATGACATAAAAAATATTGACAAAAATGCCAATACCACTAAAATAATAATATTACAGGTTACTTAAGAATAAAACCCTTACATTCATTTCGATGGCCATTTCACCATCATCACAGGCCCGGTTATAAAATTTCAATCTAGAAGACTTTACAAACTAGACTCGTTTTTATACATTAAACTTGTTTACTTCCTCAAAAAGATTTGTAAATTATTGTATTCTAGATTGTAATCTTGTAATCGGATACTCTAATAACGATAACGATATGGCATCGAAATGTACGTGAGGGTTTAATCTTAAGTAACTTGTAATATTAGTTTTGTTTATACTTTTGAGCTATTGGAGTTTTTGACAATATTTGTATTGTAATATACTGTACCGTTGTCCTACAGATATTGTATATAAATTTATGTCGTATGCAGTAGATCGTCGATTATCTTAGATAAGCTCCAATGGAAACTCACCGAACCTCAACTTCGTCAATACTCTAAAGGGGCACCTGTGACACCAATGAAGACGTGCTAACATGTATGAAAGAGACATCTCCTTCATTACATGAAAAAAATAACTTACAAAAAAATTAAATAATAGTTCAAAATTAATGAACACGTAAATCAATTGTAAACGTTAATTTAAGTCAATGATTTGTAAGCAATCTAAAACCGAAAATATATAACTTTTTATTTTTTATTCTACCTCGGATTATCCGGAATTCGGTTAGTCGGGGCTCGGATAATCGAATCCCTACTGTATTTTGTAACAAATATAATGTTTTACTTCTTATAACGTACATCATGAAATCGTACATTAAAAAGTCACTGTACACTCCCGTTCTTGTGTATCGTGTTTGTTTAATATATTTGTCGTAGGGATGCATTTATTTAGAGAAATATTTCAAGAAAGAATGAATGTGAACATTTTCATCCTAAAGCTAATAAAATGACAGTCACGTATTGCATGCGAATATTTTTTCAACAACAAATATGATTGTTTCTATTTTGAGGCTGTCTCCCTTCCTCTATAATAAGCCGTTATCACCATCATCACCATGTGATATTGTATACGATTTCGCTAAAGACGTTCGTTTATTTTGAACAGGTTTGCATCCTGATCAAAGCCTATAATAAAATAACGTAATGTATTACGTCATTAAAGTTTGGTAAAACTTCTTCCTGAATCCAGAGCTACAATTAATGCTGAGCAGTTTCCGCTTAACAGTGAGAAAACATTTCCTAACGATGTGCTGTGATAAATGAAGAGAATCCGGTTTAAAACCTTGTAAACGTTGCTTAAATGCACAAAACAGGCAACCGGTCACCAGTTAAACCTTAATTAACGGTTAATTTCATATTACAATATCATGATATTTCAACTAACGATTTTTAACGTTCGATAAAGTAAAATAAATTCATGATCCTATTTTATTCGCCTTTTATTATATTTAATGTACACACTACAATTGGCCCGGTTGTTTACCCCTACGGCATTAAATTGCAACACACAGTTGTGTTTGATCGATTCCAGTCTGCAGTTCATACATGTTTTGTCTGCAATATTTACTATTGCAATAGGTGTTATAAGTACTGATTGTCTTAAGCAAATCCAATACGTTGAAAGTACACACACACACCCACACACACACACGCACACACTCACACAGACTCACGCGTTAAATTCAAATACATAACGTAGGGAACTATTTTGAAACTTGATATTAATAAACTCTCAATCTACTACAAAAGCAATATTACAATAATTATATTATAGAAAACATTACTATACCATAGTATCGAAGCACTAACCTAAACACTTTGTATTGATATTTTATAATTTATAAAATGATA